>JAHZMV010000515.1:0-18801 GCA_027743765.1 Coecobrya sp. COE2
TAAACAAACTCCATAAATCCGTCCCGTGCAGGAAAATACGAAAATTGTCAAGTGATTTCTCCTAATGCCCCGTTCGATTGTAGTTATGTAAGCTCCTTGATTTATTCTTGTCTCGTGTCTATAGAGGTAAATTGTATTTCATCCTATATTAGATATAGGTTTCAATTTGACATTACATAGTATCCTTACACTGTAAAACATGAAAAATCTAAATAATAATGTTAAAAACAGGGAACGGTTTTCGACAAATTCTTACATTTCTTGAGTTTCTACACGTTTTTCCTGGGAAGAGCAAATTGTTATATGGAAGTTGTTTAATATTACCTATATTACACTTTCCGAATGTGTAAAAATGGATTATGATTAAAAGCGTTATTATCACACTGAATGTAAAAAATAGATTCATGGAGAAAGACGGTACGGTAGCCTTTATGGTGGTGTGTGTGGTGGGAAGCAGGAAGGAAATAGCCGAAATATTTTTCGGTTCGATCGACAAGAGTTGATCGGATGATATGATACAGTTCCTACTCGTGCCATTATTTTATTTCTTTTCACCATAAAGTATAATCTATCTCTAATCATGCAATCATTTATTGCCCACATGAAAGAAAAGTGAACGGAATTATATGTCTGTCGACTCAACTTGTCCACTACTTGCAGAAATTGCACTTTTTATCCATTAACACGATTATCGCTTTTTGAGCACCAGCCAAAATCCAGTGACCTGCCACCGCCGCCGACACACCGGATGCACCAAACTTATTGCTTTATCGTCGATCCTCGAAGCGTGTCACTAATCATTATTATTACTTACGTTTCTCTGTCTCCTCTGACCTGCAAGATTTGACCACTACTATCATAACACATAAGCAGTACGGCTCCCTTCTTCTGCCAGCAATTTGTTACTGCTGCAGCAAGTTAGAAAGTTGCAACTTTCATTTTACACGGACCAATAATTGCTCATTTCACATCATGCGAAGAAAACCATCTCATATTTTCCCAAATAGTCAAGATTCTGGCCTGTTGAACATGACTATGACGTATTCGAGTGCAGAAGAAAAAAATGCAATCATCACAATGCATTTTTTTCGAGCTCACATGATGAAGGAGAGTGATTTATTAAAAAAATGTCTTCCTACAACAATGACCGCGTTGTTGGCTGGTCAGTTCCCTTCAAGATGTTTTATATAACACAATAACATACAACCATTTCCCTGCTTTCTATTTTATCATCCATACAGCAAAGACGTGTGTGTATGGAGCAGAGCAGCAGAAAAGTGAAATGGAACAAGATAAATAATATTTTGGGATGACGCTATTATCATGATCATCGTTTAGGCTTTGAGCCGGTTCCTTTCGCTCTCTATCTCTCTCTCTCTCTCTCTTGAAATGATAGGATTACTCAGCTTATCTTTCCGCTAAACTTTCCTTCCTCTTCTCCATCTTCTTCACTTCTCAGAATGTTTTTGTTCCATTTGGATTTCTTCTGGTTCATCCCTTTCCCAGGCTGCTATTGCATGACAGGACATACAAGTGACGTACGTAACAGAAACCTAGAAAGGGACTATTCCTGTAAAGAGGAGTTGGAGAAAACTGTTTCTGCTCCTGATGTTGTGTTGATGTACAACATGTTTAACATGACGGCTGAGGCTGACAGGTTACTGTCTGCACAATTGGGCTAAAACCCCTTGTTCTTCTTGACATAAAATGAAATTATCCGTCTTTCTTCCTGTTGACACTTGTATTGTATTACAAAAATGGTTTTATAGGTTATATGGAATAATCTTGAAACAAATTACAACTTTACTGTTTCATTTTATATGTGCGTAAGCCAGTGGCCATATTATGTCGTGTCATTTTCCGATGCTGAATCTGCACAATAATAGTATAATACATACATACCTATAAAATTTTGTTTTTTCCGATATTACGAATAAACGTGTAAACTTGGAAATGAAAAGCTTACAGAACTCATCCCTCCATCGTCAGCGTTATAATTATATGCTATCAAAATATCTGCATATCCATTGTGAATTTTTGAAATTTCAAGTTTACAATCCCGTAAACAAAATTAAACTCGCTTAATTTCACCAATGAGTGTGATTATCTAGTTCAAAAATAAAAATGTCAACTTTACCCATAAATATTATTTCTTTTCCTTACTTTCTCCCTTCTCATTCGTATCTTTTCCCCTTCATACTACCAAGAAGTATTTCCCCAACTTCCCCCATACATCACTTTCACACCCACTTCCTTTCTTCTAAAAGGAGAAAAAGCCAAAAAGTTTGAAAGACATTTCACCAAAAAGTGATAATAAATAGTTTATTTCTGATAAAACGGTAAATACCTACGTACGTTTCAAGAAATATAACAGAATTTTTGTAGGGAGTAAGAAATCAAGTACATACTGTATAGCTTGTCGTTTTTCGATATACTTGTTTTACACCTATGTGCAAATGAATGGTGTTAAAGGCTTAGTTTGCCATCAATACATTTGGTTGTATTTATTGCATTCTACAAATACATATAATATATTTGTGTGTGACCCATTTTCAATTCAAGTCACCTTGTAAAAAGTACAGTTTAAGTTGTAATATGCCTGAGGATTTCATCATCAAGAGAGTTTCATCAGAGAGAGTCATCATCATGTTTATAGTTAAAGTGTATAGTACAGTCACAATGCATCAGTGTCGTTCACACGCTCCTGACTGTACTTGCACACGTCTACATATTATTTTTTAAATACTTGCCAACACTCATGTTCTTTTATTTTCAATCCATATATAATTCTTAGCAATATAAAAATGCAGCTGTATACTGAGACTACGCCGCTTTTCAAAATGTGGAACAATGAAAAACGGCCGAATAAAAAGAAAGAAATATACATATAGGTATAGGTGTCATGTTGCTAGGAATAAAAGAAAAACAGAGGGAAACTGCAGAGCGGAAATGACATTACTGAGAAATACAACAAAAAATAAAAATTTTGAGAGAGAAAGCAGAATTCATACCTCCTTGGATGGAGAGAGAGAGAGAAAAGAACAAAAGACCTTGGCGTCATTTTTTGCCACAAGCATATAATATACCACACATCACACTACTAAAACTGCTGCTATGTATCAACTTCAAAACATCATCATCATTTTGTCGTATCATATCATATTTTCTACCATATTTGATCATCCGCATTCTTGTTGGTCTGACAGTAAGAGAGCTGTTTCTTTTCTTGTCCTTGTCGCCATTACAAAAAGAAGTAGAAAATCTCTCAAAGAAAAAAATGTACCTACTTTTGTTGTAGTCGCTTCGAACAAGTTCTGAAAAAATCTCTGCTTTTTGTTCTAAAACTTGTAGCGATCCCATCGGAGTACTTTGTTTTCTTTTTTTTTGCTGAGCTTCTTACTATAAGTAGGTACACTTTTTTATGTTCATTTCCTTGCCTTGGGGGGAAATCCCGTTAGTTATGTCTGCCGACGATATGATGTTGATGATGATATGACGTGCAATCCAATGAGTTTACGTACTTTTCGGAGTATCTAATACAGTTATATTTTATCTTGGAAACATACGTTTTGCGTTCCCTTGGAAATATTGTGACGTTAGTTTTGGTCCATGGGACAATTTTCGTGTCATTGTTGTCACTGTTCTGGCGCTGCTGGTTTCTCATGTGTGTATAAGGTGGTGGTGGAACTTGCCCTGCGAATAACGGCAAATACGAATGATGATCATGATCATGATGACCCAAAAGAAGTTTGGGGAAGGAAAAGTGAAAATATATACTTTTCCTTAGTTTTTTTAGAAGGATCCCGAGGAGAACAAGTCTTTTCGCCCAACTTTTTTCTATAAATATTTTCCCCCTGATGCTTTTGCATTAAAGTTAAGACAGAGTACGTACGAATGGATAACTACCTACTATACTTGTTCTTGTTGGCCCATCATCAGAGTATCATGGTTATTTATGGTGATGGAATCTGGCAACTTCCCTCAACATCGTCATCGTATCCTCTCTGCTTCATCTTTTGGGTAAAGACCCCTGGCCAAGCCATGAGGATACTGGTACATTTTTCATGAAAAGTGGTAACTCCTGGAAAAGTATTGAGGGTTGTGTGGTGGTAATAGCTTATAAGCCACGGCGGTTTTTGTGGTTATTAACCGAAACACTGCTGCTGTGCTACATACCATGGCGAAGGATGAGGATAGACGGGAGGGAAGGAAGTGGAAAATGAAACTAGGCAAAGAAAATAAATAGGTAGTGTTCACTGATGACAAATGAAGATGGCATTTTCTTAATGAAGAGGAAAGTTGGGCAAAGAGAGGCATACATCATAGTATGTAGGTTCTTGGCTAAAATGGCACGGTATACGCTTGCGGCGTGGGAAAGCATAAATATTTCCTGTTTTTGCCATAAACGGAAACGGTAAAAATGTCAAATTTTTTTAGCTTTATCGTGCACACAGAGACTATATGGACGTTTATTCGCTGGATAAAATGACGGCGCGGGTCGGATGAGAGAAATCAGTGGAATGGAAATGTTATTCACTTCACTTACCAGACTACAAGAAGCTTAATTAATGAGCAGCAGGGAAACTAGAGCGTATTATATAACTACAGATACATACATGCATTGTCTGATGCTCACACATAGCCACAGTAGAGTTGAGTGGTAAATTATTACGGTCAGTTTGATGATCTGTGACAAAGTTATTTCTGATTAAAAAGGGCACGGCTTTTGCTTCTTTATACAAGCTTGTTTGATCATGAAACACGCATCAATGATAATATTCTGACGAATTTGATAACAAGTGACCTTCCAAGTACATTTATTAGTTATGTCGCATATATGCTTCTAGCCAAAGTTTACTTCCCGAGAGACCATGTGTATTATATTTCCTTTATTTACTTGTATGTATAGCCTCAATAAATAGTTACAATATTTCAAAAGGTATCGGTATACTTTCGTTAAAAACATGCCAAGCTATATTGTATATAGAGATATTTTTCTTAAAAATTGAACAACATTCCTACTTGTAAGAGTATTTCATTCAACAACGAAAGAAATTGTAGAACCTTCTTACACATCATCTTGGACAATTCCCCATTGCCTAGGATTGGGGCAACATGAACACACACATTTTTCCAGTTATAATAATATTAGTAAGTTAGTAATAGTAACTTGAAATACTTACACTATACATATGCTTATCTATGTTATACACGTATGTAATAATGTTATGGATAAGGTCCACACACGTACTTATACCCCCGACGACCTCCATGCCGTGGTTTGAAAGTATCCTACTGAAATATGTTGGATGAAGTAGATTTTTGCTGTGTAGTTTTTGTCTCTCCCGAGTTCCTTCTGTTTCTACTCCGCCTCAAAGTTAAATATTTACTTTGTCTGTATTTGTCAGCAAGTAGGTCTATACGCTAAACTTTTTCCCGTTTTATTTATCTATTTAGAGATAAACTTTTTTCTGGTTAATTTACAGCACTACCAAATGCTGTAAACTGCAAAGTATAATAAATTGTATACATCTACATATATGGTTTATGTATCGCAGGATGAAAGATGAAGTCAATGACTTTGTAAAACTAATTTTTATATAGTTTTCCTTACAAGTACAAGTGGTAAATACAACCACTTTAATAAATCCTATTTATAGTATTTAACTTTTTATCAGTCCGTCCAAAGCGTGTACATCATTCCAATGAAAACGTACATATCTAATAATAATCTACCTATTTCCTAAATCATACAGGCACACATACATCTGTATATCAATATTGCGCATTGCACGTCACCTTATCCCAAGTACAGCATCATTAAATTATTTTAATTATTACATTTTCAATATTCATGAATATTTCATAATACATAGAGAGACTGTACAGCAGCGAGCGAAATCAGCAGCAACTTTTTCTACTTCCTACAAGTCCGGACATGCGACAAAAAACGATCTGCTTTTATAATGAAAAGTTTTGAATGCTTTTTACCTGTACCAGGTACTCTGAGAACATTGGGGAATTATGCGACATAGAAGCTTTTTGGGAGTATCATGTTCCCATTTTATGTAGAAATCTGGCACCTTGCCTCCTGTCATCATTTGACTTGCTGGAATGTATAGACGTGCGACACGGGAGGTCATCCAAAGAGTGTGTAAATCCGTCAAGGAACGTTTCGTATCACAAACCAAAATCTCCTTCTTTTGTTCCTTTTCTCTCGCTGCAGAGTAAGTAAATACTCATGTGTAGTATTTATAACTACAAGATTTTTACCTCTCTACAACAAGTTTGTGTCATGTTTCCAAGCCAGTTATATCCTCGTTTCATACGTCCATTAATAAATATATTATGGTAAATATATATAAGGACAACTTCCAATCGGAATGTGATCGGACGCAAAAGGATTCACATTACTCCAACAAGTTTACAACTTACAACTGTGACTCTACCACCATGGCTTCTATTTTATCGTTTCCGTCGACTTTCTGCTGATATTGTTGTGGTGGCAGTTGTTGTTGTCCAATCTGACCATTGATCTCTGCTACAACCGCTGCTGTGGCCGCTGTTGTAATTCCAACAGCAGCAGAAGCAGCCGTCTTTGTAGGACTATTTTTACCACTATTCCCATTTCTACTACAATTCCCAATAGAAACGACATGCTCTTTGCCTCCTGTTATAGATGATGGAGAGGTAGGCTGGGGGCCAGAGACCACAACTGGCGCTACATTTCCTATTGACGCTGCAGTTGGAGGAGAGTAGCTGCCCACCTTAGATGACATCCGATTAGCCATGGCCATTCTATCTCGGAGAACTGTCACACGAGTTGAATTATTCGGATCGTATCCACCACCGCCTCTCTCGCTCCCACGTCTTCTCGTACTTAGCATCATCGAACTGTTCATAGATGTTTGCAGAGTCTGCACAAAAGAGAAAGAAAATATGCAAAAAAGTTTGTTCGTAAAAGGAACAAATTTTTTTTGAAACTAAATTTGCATTATTAGTTACTGTTATATGTATTCCATTTACCCGTGAAATTCGATTGCGGTAAAGAAGCGAGGATGTTGTCGACTCGTCTGTTGCCAAACCCAATCTTTTTCTAAACCCAACTGTGAAATGGGTAACCTTTTGGAAGAGAAAGGATTGACAAAAGTTTACGCAACAAATCATTTCAAACATAATTACCAATATTTTGCGCAAGCATTACATTAACAATAAGCTTCCTATTGATTCCTGGTGGGTTCACCTGTTGTTTGAAGAGCTTTGTTGAGAGGGTGTATATAACTGGATTCAAAGCCGAGTTCACAGGAAGCACAAATACGGCCAACCAAGCATATAAATTGGATTGTATTTCCACACCTGGACAAAGTCACAAATCATCAAGCAAACACATAACAGAAAACTTACATATGTCAAGTCCCATGTTTTCGTCTGGAATTCCGAATTCGTCAATATGTACAAGCATGAATTTATTGTCAACTTGAGATGAACATCATTTTGCCGAGAAGCATGACTTTTAGCCATAAGAATGACTACTCAATTGGGAGAATACTCGATTTCGACTTTTATATTTTCTATTTCATTGTTTTACTACTGCTCGTAACTCACCAGACATGGCAATACACTTGATGATTATAATGGGTGCCCAGCAAAGAAAGTCGGTGACCACAACCAGTCCAAATCTCTTGACCAGCATTCCATCCTGTTTTTGCTGAGTGCTCCGAATGCTGGTTGTGGAAACCTGAATAATCCTCAGCATTTTCCAGTACGCATAGCAGATAAAGATGAAAGCGACCGAGTTGATGACAATAAAGAGGAAGAGGGAGTACTCCCAGCCTGTTTCGTATGGATTGTGAATGTGAAGCGGGAGACAGAGCCCATTACTTGTATAGAAAGTTCGGCCAAAGTATTCTCGAAACCAGGGGCACATCGGGGCATAACTAAGAAATATGGAGATTGCCCAGAGGAGTGTGCAAATCAATACGGCCGGAATTAGGGCGTTTGTTCGCTCCGCAAAGGGGCGCACGATGGATAAATAGCGATCCAGTGTTATCAGGAATAGGATGAAAACTGACGCTTCCGAACTGAGGGTACTCAGCATACCTACAAATGTCGTTATATAATGACAGGAGAAAAACAACAAGACAAGTAGAGCGAGTGAGTGTTGAGCGTGTATTAAATTTCCTCATAAAATATAATTACCGGAATGTTCTCCTGCCGATAATCGATTTAGGGCAGGAGGAATTTCTACTACGAGTCATTTATTTTCTATGCATCCTAGCAGGTCGCAGTAGAAAGGATTACCTACTACTTATTATTATTTCCTAGCAATTCAATAGAGAGAGAGGAAATTTACCACTCACCAGAGAACTGGCATGTGAATGAGTGACGCCAGGCGTGTTGATGGGCGAGAAAGTGTCCACGAAATGCCTGATCGTGAAACGCAATGGAAATGAGAAATAACCCCATCAGAAGGTCAGCCACGGCCAAGTTTTTAATGTAGAAGGAGTGGGCCCGATTCTTCTCGCGGATCATAAGGCGGCTGATTATGACAAAGAAGTTTCCGCCAACACCGACCAGGCCCATGAACCATACACTAGAATACAAGAAAGGAACAAGTATAGCCTTACTACTACATAGACATAATATTATTATCATACATTTAATACAGCAGAGCAACAAATTCACATAAACTTCTTGAGGAGGAGGATAGAGATTATTGTAATTCCATATCCTCAACCCATTAGCACATCACAATCATCACGTCTGAAGAAAAGAAGAAGCCTATCATTGAATTACTATTTTATGATGTAAGCTAAGCTGTATATTATATTATTATAGAACTTTTCTATCATGTAACTGAACTGTGAGCAAGCAAAGAACTGTATGTACATGCATGTTGTTAACAAAAGTGCCAAAAGGAACTCTCCCAGACTTCTCTTCACTCAGACAAGTCCTCTCATCATTATCATTAACGGACCATAATCAAATAAAATAACCGTTGAAAATAATGGTTCTTTCTTGCTTTCCTTCAAGTCGAAGTCCTTTCAACCCTATCTTTTCACCACCAGCATCAGCAGCAACACGACGAGGAGCAAATATACTTAATGGCTCTATTTCTTCCATTATTCAGAAAATGCAGCTGCTTTGATGTTTATGATGATCTTCTTCATATCATCATCATGATTCCTAGCTGTACTACTCCAATAATAGCAGGCCAGGGAATAAACAAACAGGATCCGACAACATCTTATTATTTGAAAAGAGTCAAAGAGTGAATCAAAGAAGAACAGGCATTTTGCTATTGTCAGCAGCGCAAAGAAAGGAAAATAGTATAAAGCAAAACTACAAACAACTATATAGCAGGAACTTTCGCTAGCTTTCGGAATGACTCTTTCTTTGATTATTGGAAATTTCTGGTCTTTAGAATTGAATAGAAAAAAGAGCATAAAAACTAGGACCAGAGGCACGTAAAAAATCAAAGCGGCAACACAAACGCTTTTATAAGATTTTTATTTCTCAGCTTGTTTTTTCTCTTCTAAGAAGCATTTCTTGTTAAGGCGGAAAAAATCGCACACGCTACAAACTAGTCGAGACTTGACTTTGATAGTTTAGTACCCAGAATACCCACTGCTGTGAGTGTGGTAATAAATATAAATTAGCAAGGTCTATGAGACATGTTACCAAGATCTCACATGAGGCGCCCACCAACACATCCACCATTCGTCGAAGTAGCTGCAAAAATACACACATAATAATAATAGTAACAGTAACAACAAAGTACGTAACATGAGATATTAATATTATCACAAAATATGCATTATTATTGTTTGCTGTTACTTTTTTGTAACACAACAACATGCAATAAAGATAATAAAGTAAAAAAAACCTTCCTTTGAACTTGGCCAAACAAATGTATCAAGTGGCAAGGCAATAGGCGGACAAAAAACCTTGTAATACAAGTGCTTGCTCTGTACTGAACGATGAACCAACTTTGGAAATTGCTGAATTGTTAGATATATTTTTTGTGTTTGGGGGTAAAAAAGGGAAAGTTTTTTGTGAGAATCTGTAGAAAATAAATAGTTGCTGGTGTATTTGTGTTATTATTATTTGTACGTTTTGTTATCCTGTGTTCGCGCATGTATCCACATTTAATGCATGCCATTGTAGAGTGTAAGTGATAACTTCCTGGTCATTAAGAGAATGAATTTACGAGGAGAAAACAATAAACAAGAGAATTGTCATCATCATCATGGGAAAGTGCATACATGTTTAGTCAGCAGCTTTCACAAAAGCAGCAGCTTTTTATACAACTTTTAGGGAGATTTGGGTAACAGGAACAATAAGAAAACACTTTTTGTTTCCTTTCTGCTTCATATGTTTACTTTGTGTTTATTTTTTTCTCTGGGAGAAAAAAGTTTTTAATGTTGATAAATGATCGGATAGAGAAGAAAACGTAAAAATGGGGTGTATAGAAATGATAAAGTGTAAAAAAGTGCAGAATGCAGGGATGCACATTCCACCGGTAGATCTACCGTGGTGGAGCATCTACCAGTCCACCAGCCACCATCCACCGGNGCAGAATGTACTATACAATAGTTTTATGTGCTTAATATATATGTTAGAATGATAAACTGGAAAATTCAGATTTTCTCCAGATGCCCCAAAGTAGCCGGAATTGGATAAGGCTTCCAGATATGTATTAAAAAATAAAGTAATGGCTCGTAGAGAACATTTGCAATATTTGGGGCACAATAGTCATTTCGTTGAACAGTTGATAATAATGATAATTATTGCTTCAATTGCATTCTTGAGTCAAATCAATGCTATCGCTTTGTTACAGCTGTTCTCGATTTTTTCTGATAAACTGACAAACATTTTACAGTACACACCCGTTCAATCTGAAAACAGGATCCTTATTCCCAAAAAAACAATAGAAAAACCACGTGATCAGGCAAAATAAGCTTGACTTGGCGTTCAAATCGAGAAATAGCGGTAAGGTTTTCTAATCAGATGAGGGTGTACCAATTTTATGGTTGTACCCAAGGAGCATTGATATAAATACACAATAATGAAAGGGAATGAACTGAACTTCGTAACGATGGTGTCTTTTATATTTACCCTTCTTGGTTGTACCCAGAGAGAAAAGTTATATAAGTTATATTGGTTATTTTATGGTTGTACCTGGTAGGATCCGCTTGATAATTGATATAGGGGTTGTTGGGAAATTTGAAGAGAACAATCGCGAAATCAAGAATCACAACAACTGCTCTGAGTAGTTTGCCAGTAAAAATCTCCCAATAAAACGGATCCTGACCCAACAGTTAACGAAGTCATATTGGAAACTTCCTCTTATGCACCAAAACCCAACGAAAAAGTAAAAAGGTGCAAAATTAATAGCAAGAGCAAGTAACTTTTGGAGGAAACCTTTTTTTATTCTAGAGATAGTTCTCGTTCATACCTTACCATTATTACCCTCCCATCGAAATAAGTGTTTTTATTGACTTTATACACAGAAAGAATAAAAACATGCAATACACATACACGATACACATTTTAATAACATAAATACTAAACGTTACAAGAGATTAAAAATATTAAATAATTCATTACATGTGTTGAAGATTTATTAGGTCTGCAAACAGTTCCCTGGGACTACGAATATCTCTGTCGTCCTCGGTCAGTTCACGGAAAGGGTTTTTCTGCAAAATCCTGAAAACAAAAGAGAAACATTAAAATTTTCGCATGCAGAAACACACACTTTCCATGAAAATATTTATGATTTTTATTGTTGTCGGGAAGCAAAAGATATTTTTGGACCTAAAGTGACCAACAATATTTTATTAATTTTTCTGTTAAATCGAAGTACTTCGTTACCATTTATGCACATATTTCTCATTACCCATTACTATCATGACATCAAACGGTCCACATAATATCTAGTCATGCATATGTACTGTACCACCAACCGTCATTACTTTAACAAATTCATGTACGAGTTTGTAGTACAGCACTCCCCAGAATGCTGGCTACCACAATGTATTTAAATGCATAAGGCAATGTATTCATATATCCAAAAAAGAATGGCTGCTGTTTACATGCAGCCTTACATCATCATAACAATAATCAGCTTCCCTGAAGGAGCAATGAATTGTAAACTCATTGCAAATTCATTGCTGTCAATTTTACAAAATTTATTTGCATAATTCCACTTTGCACATAATTTTCTTCGCTACGGCCGTCTTGCATACCTGGCGGCGTTAGTTCCTGCTGTGTCTAGTGAGGTAGTGCATTCATCTACGCATCATGTATGACAAAAGAGAGCAGCTAACTCTGAAAGAAGACACACTTGAAGACAAAGGAAGCGAGATTTAGTAATGGAAGAGCAGAAGGGAAAACTAGGTATGCAACTTTTTTATATACTAAAGAAACAAAAACCAACAGTCATACGAGTCATTCTGGAAAGTTGTTATTTGTACCTACACTTAAGCATATGAATGGTACAATATGCACTATATAAATTACATACATCATAATGTGCAATTGTGCGATATTAAATTCCCTCCTTTCCCTCCGTTATTCTGTTCATTCTTCCTTTCATAATGAGCTATTTCAAAGGTACTTATTATTAGACACAGTACTTGTTCTGAAGTAACTTGAATGCAAAATCATTCAAGGTGAACTAGAAGAGGTTTTAATTTAAAAGGACGGTAAAGAACGCGGCAGGTGGTGCGGACACAGACCCGAATATTGCAGAATTCCGTCCTATTTTATCTTTTGAGAACAATAAAACTATCATTACACATAACGTAATTCATATAATCATGGTGCGTTGCTGCGGTAGTGAGTAGAAGATGGAGAAAACTTGTAACGATATCATAAAAAGGAACAGCGGAACATGCGGACGATTCATGATGACAAGCTGCAGTTTATTGTGCTTTCACTTCCTCGAAAATGTCCAACAGACAGCCGCAGCCTAGCAGCGGGAGTGCACTTCAAGAAAGAAAATATTATTGAAAACACACGCTACTTTATAATCACTCAGCCATAAAAATCAAACTAATATGCCAAAAGTTTTCTATTGATGAGAAAACTACGGACGGCAATGGATGACGTTGTTGGACATAACCAACCATTCAAGGCTAATTTAAGGATAAGGTGAATGCCTACGTATGTATTTATATAAAATAAAAGGATGAAATGAAGAATGAAAAGATGAAAGATTATTGCAACAGAAAACGGATGAAAAAAAATTATAACGACCTGTCACAGGATCTCTCATTGGCGTATTCATTAAAACAAATAGCACTCTCCCTGTAAAAACATTATTAATGGATGATAAAAAAGCAAGCCATTTGCTGTCATTGTTGGCGTTTGGGAATTTACTAATGGCAGCATAAAAATCATTTGGAGTGAAATGGGCCCCTTTATATACAAATGATGTTACAGCTAGTCACTCAGCTTTTTTTACTTCAGCTCAGCTCTCAGCAGCACTAACATAATCCGACCACTTTCATTCCACTAATCTGTATTCACTTCACATGCACGCTGAGCGTAAAAAAGGAGAGGACAAACTCAAAGTATGTAGTAGCGGTCCAGTGGTCTCGAGGCATATTGCGCAGAGCATGGCATCCCGATTCATCTCCCATATTTTTTCTATTCAAACTCACGCTGCATGCACACAGCTTCAACTACTAACTGTCATATGAATGTGACGGCTAAGTAGAAAGTAATAAGAAATAAATATAAGCGTGTGCACATAAAAGTACGCTGGGCGTTGGTTTATGCAAATCATGGTTAAACTAATACTTCCGTTTTGCCCTGAAAATACGCGGACATTCTAGCTTGCCAGTGGCACGCCTTTTCATTTCTTGATGGAAATCTCTTCCGCATGAGTGGCGAGTAAAAGGAACATGCGAAATCTGGGCACTGGCACAAATACGACAGAAGGAGCAGCGAGCACAGTTGTCGAATTAAAAAGTTTGTAATTTGTAGCAGCTTATCGATTTCTCATCAGTGAAGAAACGATGAAGCCCCACCACCGTATAATATGAATGTACTCTGTGGTGGTGATTCGGTGATGTGATGCTTCCTGTATTCTTCTCATTACCTTCATAATATCATCATAACATAACCATCATATCCATTTCATTTTCCATTCCACCAGCATTCCATTCCATAATAATAAATGTACATGGTAATATATTACAGTTTCAAAAGAATACATATATCTTGCTATATAAAGTACAAGGATTACAAAAAATTATAGAGAAAGCATTTCACATTTACACGCAATAAAATTTGTACACTTGTAAAAAGCACGCTCGCTAGTACGAATGTTATTATTATGGATTCGGTTTCCATCCGCCAAAAAATGTGAACCAACAGCCAATAAAGACATCACAATTACATAGATAATAGACAGAAAAATGTATGTTGCTTACAATGATTGGAGACTGCATAAACACTCGAACGCCCTGGGCTCTATTCTGGTTATCCCGTTGTCATTCAAGTTCCTGTGGATCAAATTGCCACAAAATGGAAACATTAATTTGTAATTACCTACATAAAACTTTTATGTAGGTAAAAGCTTTTGAAAAGCTTACATTGTATATACATTTTTAACATGCATATACGTTATCATAGTGCAAGCCAATATATATACCTCCAATAAAATGAATTTCTCTCAATTAAATCTAATTTCGTTAGAACTCATTCATATCCTACTGCAATAAACTTTTATTTGTGCTCACAATAGTCACAATCATCTCATTTTACAGCCGCTTTTTTATTTTTACCAACTACCTCAACAGTTGTTCCAATTTTTGTCAGGCTACCGTATCATTCTTTGAATTACATTGATACTTTTAGGCAACTAAAAAAATGTAGTTAGGTATATTTAAATGCAATCTGATTTGTCACCCTTGTGATCAGTGACAGGATAAAACGCATGACATACACATCGTGCTAATTCTACCAAGGCGCCTTTGTTCCAAAACTAAAATGGCTTGTTGAATTTTAAATGCGAATTTAGTATGAAACATATGGAAAAGTTTGATAATTACCACTCTAAAAAAGGTAACAACTAAAACACATGTCACGAATGAGCACAGCTGCCTTGGGATTTTATATAAAAAATCAGTGCGATAGTCAAAATATTAATATGGAGTGTATGAGGTGGATAATGGGAGAAATATTATTACAATGTCATTATTCTTTCAGGTGCCACTCTTTAAATATAATTCAAAATTCAAAGTGTAGGTAAAATGACAATTTAAGTCAGTCCATTTTTAACTTTCAAATAATTCTTGAGTCTTCAATATGGATATGACAAATAGTATTTGTGGAAGACGAGTTAAGAGGAAATGACATTGAAAGAAAGATCGATATTGAATAGACTCTATTCTCTACTAGAGTATAATATACTTTCCTGCCTTTACCAGAGTTACAATGAAGCATTCCACATTTGTAATTTGACTCTAAAAAGACAATTTACTTTAATACGACTTCTTCTACTTTTCATTTCTCTTTAAAGATTTCTGTTCGTTTGCAATGATATAAACACTAATAGTATAAATTACACAACACACATGCTTGCTAACTTTTAAATGCTACCTTCAATAAAAGAATGTGGAGGTTAGCATTATAAATTTAAAATAACTAGAAAAGTGAAAGCATTGACTCAGATGATGAAACTAACTTGTAAAAAGGTTAAAACATAAGTCGGTTCAGCATGACAAATGGGGAACACTAAAACATCTTCATAAAATATTCTTTATATTTGCTATCATCTCGTATGATTCATATTCAATTTAATTTGAAATGCAAGTCATTTGAGCAAATACTTACATCATAATAATTTTCTACTTATATACTCGAGAAAACCCTAATCCATTTGAAGGTCGTTTCCGCAATAATGTCTCCAGAGTATGTAATACCACTTTGAATTTACAGTATGTGTCTGAACTACCTACTTAACAATTTCATGCTCAAGTCTTTTGAAATTTTTGCAAATTTCTTTCAACATATCACCTTTTCCAGCTACTCAATATAACTTGCTTGCATTATAGCTTTAGTAAAACTTATAATATTTTGTATGAAAAAGTGTATAACAAATTAAACACACCCAGCCCGATTCCACATATTATGCATCCGTCGTCGTTTTAAGCTGAAAGTTTTATGAAAGAAGATGAGGACATATTAGAATGATAATGCCACAAAGTGCCTACTCTATGTGTAGCCTTAAAAATTCGATTTTCCTTCCTTTCCTCTCTGACTTGTATTATATTTGCTCTTCATTTCGTTTTCCTGCTCAGACGGAAATTCAATGTTTCACTGTGTGCCCTTTTCTTTCATTCCAAATAAAAGGTCAATAGTAGGAGAAAAGTATGACGGCACATTTAAATCCCAAAATTGTTGTAGACTTTCAGCTTTGGTGAGTGAGGCACGTAGGAGCTATATACATTTATCCCATCCAAAGTATTTTTTATTTTATATCAGTCTACTGATAAAAGAAGTATTGGCCATTTGTCCAAATTGGTTGGGAATAGCCAAGCAAGCTGCAAATGGATTTATATAGTGTACTGAGGTAGTCAGAATGATCAAAAATTTTACGGTCCACCCGTCAAAAAATCTGACTCGGCTTTGCAAAAAGAGAAAAGTTATTATTAACTGATGATGGCCGTGTATGCTGCATACAGTATGCCTGTAGTGTCCCATGACACAAGCAACGAGCGAACAAATTTCTTTTGCGTTGGTCGGGCACGAAAATGAAATATTTGTGGAGAAAGTGGCCGAATATTTTAGAGAAAATAAAAATCATTCCAGCACAAAGAAAAATGTTTACTATTAACCTAAACCTAACACACTAAAAGGAAATAAAATGTTTATATTTTTTCTGTGACGAATGAGCCAGCGTCTTTCATTCTGAAAAAGTGCATGTGTTTTTAGTTAAAGATTAAGGTTATTTCACGTTCCCCTTTCGTTCGAAGGGTCTGTTGGAGGCTGCTTGTAGTTTTAAGGAAAATATTTGAAGTAATGTAATGGTATGTATGCCCGGTGTTTTTGCGTACAAAGTTCCAAGTAAGGCTGTTGAGGAGAAAAATATTGGCGATTACGGAGACCACATTTTCTGCTTAAAAATGACTCCATTTTTCAGGCAACATATGCGCTCTCTTCTTGTTTGTATGCCCTTATTGTTCAGAGTAAAGGGAAGAAAATAAATCGATAGCAATCAGTTTTGTAGCTGGAAATCTACCGTTATAAAAAGGGAATTTGTTATCTGGTTCTCTAATATGATTTTTGTCAACCAAGTAATATTGCATTTCTTATGGATTTTATTTTATCCGCTTTGATCAGCATTAGAAGAAGATTCTTTGAGATGATAATGGCTTTCTGTCTTTTATTCATTTCTCTTGGTTGGGTGACATTGGAACAAAGGAACGACTGATTACAGAAGAAAGAGTCGAATACTTAACTCGATTGAAATTGTAATTGAAGCATGTATAGCGATATAACGATACTCGGTATTGTTAGCAAGAACAAAGAAATTGGAAATTATATTATATATTTTAAAAAGAATTGTGTCACGAGTAAGATTAAAGCAATAACAGTAAAAAAGCCGTTGGATATCTTTTGCAACGTGCAAAAAGTCGCACTTACAGGTTATGTAGATCTTGAAGATTACAAAAGATGTTGTTTTCCAGAACGGAAAGTCGATTGTATGACAGATGTCTGAAAGCACAAACACATAAGCCATTATTTATTACTTGTCGGAAATGGCTCTAGGGTTGTTGATGGAATGATGGGTTGTGTGTGGGCGTAATAAAAATAAATGGAACTGTATGGTACTATGTTATAAAATGAATCTGAAAGAGGAGGAAAAAAATTCTGCTGACTGGGCTGGGTAGGTAAAAGTGAGACATTACACATTTTCGACAAATTGGTGTGCTCGGAGGATGATGTTAGTAGTAAGATGATTGGAACAAAGGAATGAGCAAAGGAGCAAAAAACGTCATTAACGAAGAAAATTGTTTTTTTCTTCTTTCTTGGATCACCCATATGAAACTGCATGTATATTTGTGCACGTGTATTTACGATGTTTTCTTACAGGTGTCTCAACATTGGAGTGTGATTAAAAGCTCCATTGGCAATCGTCGAAATCTTGTTCTTTGACAAACTCAGCATGTCTAGCTTGGATAAGCCATTGAAAAAGTCCTTGCTGATGAAGCGGATTTCGTTGTAATTCAAGTGCCTGTTGGTG
The DNA here is from genome assembly GCA_027743765.1 of Coecobrya sp. COE2. Classification (NCBI taxonomy): domain Eukaryota; kingdom Metazoa; phylum Arthropoda; class Collembola; order Entomobryomorpha; family Entomobryidae; genus Coecobrya; species Coecobrya sp. COE2. Next base: position 18,260 of record JAHZMV010000515.1, read on the forward strand.
ATAGAAGAAGATCAAAAGATAAGTTAAAAGTTTCTACATTCTGTGTTGTTCACATAGGATCGCAGTCGTCATTCATCGTCGTCATCGTACCCATAGTACTTTTCACCGTGGTAGGTATTATGTATGCAGTGAAGACAACAAAAAGTAGCTTTGCGGTGTTTCTGGTGAATTGGATGGTTATTTTAGCACAAGAAAAACTTACAAAGTTCGTAACGAGCCAAGAGCATGAAACACATTAGAGTCTTCCCCAGTCAGCCGATTTTTCCGGAGATCGCTGTAATTGAAACAAGAACAAAATTGGATATAGAGCAGTAGCAAAATTATATGAAAAGGGGAAAAGGGTTCAGAAAAAAATTTATTTATGATTCTATCTCGTCCACCAACACCATTGCCGCGCCATTCTCATCATCATTTGATTATCGAGAGTGAACTACAGTGGAATCTCTCTAATATTGCCCCCCAAGGGGAAGGCAAAAAGGGGCAATATTAGAGAGGCGCAATATTAAAGAGAGTTCTTTAACATTGCGTAAATACATAAAGGG
>JAHZMV010000516.1:0-25819 GCA_027743765.1 Coecobrya sp. COE2
CAGAAGACAAACCAATGAACAAGTTCCGTAGATGTTGTGGGCGATCAATCCTCTTTGTTTGGTTGCTTGTGCGCTCCGTTAACAATCCCACTATGAAAAAACTAAAGAAAGCTCATAATCATCCTAATAATGGGTATAATACAAAATGCATCTTCCTTTCCCCTAATTCTTTTATGCGCGTCAGAAGCATAATATTATATTTTCTCTCTCGTTGGATTTGGATACACATTTACGCAAATATCATCTTTGGTCAATCCAAAGCAATTTTATTTCTTTTGTTGCTTTAATAGGGACAGTAGAATAATACATTTGTTGACGGTATTCAAAATCAGTTTGCTAAAATATTCCTCTTTGGTTCAAGTTTTCAAGAGTAGTCGATTAAATCGCTTGCATAAATTCACCATTTACACTTTGTATCAACACGCCCCATGTGTTAAACTAAGGTTATGCTAATTTCCTTGTCTAAATCATAACAACATCCATACATTTAACTTTTAACATTCATCTCGGCAAATTAATAAATATATATTCCCAATATTAATGATTCCCCTTGCCCCATTCTCGCGAAACTGATGCACATAGCACATATCCTCTAATTAATACGGCAGTAGTGCAGTGGTAAGCGAATAAGAGAATACGGCATTTCATTCTTGACCCTGCATAAAATAAAGAGTATGTCTTGCCTTTGTTAAATGGTGAGTACTCGTGCACATGACTGAGCTCACAGACATTTTCAAAAAACTATGTGGTTAGCAATTAAATCATTAATGTGGAGTACAATTTTGTTAACTCAAATACATTAGGAAAGCGATTTTCAAAGCAGTTACAATAAAAAAAAGACGAAACCCAATATATAATGTACTAAATACAAGGAACCAACACAAACTGTTAATGTACCTATTTATATCGCCCAAAAGTGGATATATACCATGTATACGTATTATATGTAGGTAAATGTGAAATGAACTGGGTACAACATACAAACATGACAAACTGAATCTTCACCAGTGTCACAAGTAACTACCCTTGCTCTATGCTTTCTCTATCTCATATCGAATTCAGATTTCCTTGCAGCAGCATCATTTTTTTATTCACTCGTATTTTCAAGCTAAAAAAATTGGTTCTGTGTTTCATGTCAAGTTCACTGTTCACGTCTGGGATATTTTACTCATATAAAAAAGTAAACAAATTATGGAATTGTCCGCATTCACATTATTGGTCTGGTATCTAAAAAAGAACACAAAAGTTGGGGAAAGATTCCAGTTTATCTTGGCTTTCTAAAGTGTTTTTGTATTGGGTAGAAGTGAGACGCATGTTGTTTATCAGCTTTATTGTTTACCGTACCAGGAAAGCATAAGAGACTTATAGAGATCATAACTATTGGGTTCAATTGTTACTCAAAAAGTTTCAATTATGAAGATCAGTGTACAATGGAACATCATTGATTTTGAAAAGATGACGTAAAATTTGAAGAACAATATTGACTTGTGATATCAAAATCGCTTATCTCACTCATAAAACGGAGATTTGGCTTCCGCTGTCCTTTCCGTGAACAAAGCAGAGGAAAACACTGAACTTGAAGAGGAAAAAAGGTTTTTGCCCTGTTGTTGCATTTATTTAAATTTTTATTTATCCCAAAGGACAATAAGCTGTTCATTTCATATAATACCTCATTCCAATAACTTGTGTAAAGAAAGTTGGAATAGACAAAATACATATAGTTTTGTTACAGGGTTTTGTTTTTACTGTGCAATTCTAGACTTCGATATTTGCAGGTATTTTGTTAAAAGTTACGAAGCGAAATAGATTAAACTGGACAATATGCGAACACAATAAGAACAATTATTTTAATGTTACTCACTACGATGTAGTGTACTAGTAAAGCGAAACGTGTGCGTCTGTTGGAAAAGAACCAACGAGCTAAACTGCAGTGGAGATAACAAGGAAAGGTCAATATTTAAGAAACACTGATATTAAGCCAGGCATCAATAGAATTGTCAACAACATCTAGAAGAGCGTCTGCTGATACGTAAGTACCTAGATACCCCATTTTTTATTTCTTTTTAAACAAGATACTATTTATGATAGCTGATAGCTACACAAATGAAAAAAGCAAACAAAGGATACGTTCAGTAATTATCGACAAATTTAAACCAGCTACAGCTAACACATTTCTGTTTAAACAAGACAATTTTTTAAGTTGCGGCTCCCTTCACAATGTCAACCTTGTCCTTTGTTCATGTTTCTTTTATTTTTGTTATCTGCATAGAATATTAATATTTCAGCTTCTTTTTACTTGTTTTCTAATGTCTTTTCTAATCTCAAACAAAAAGCATGAATGATATCGTCTGTTTCAGACTTTTCTTTGATCATTTTTATCAGATATATGACAGAAAATTGGTAAAACCTCCTTTCTTTCTGTCTGAGAGTAAAAACGTTGTTCTTACTATAACAAATAGCATGACTTACCTACTTAAATCTCTTTGCTTCACACTTTAACATTGTAATACAATGCAACATATCAAAGCACGACTTTCAGTGTAACGTGACTCCCTTCTTCCTTTCATTCTTTCATTTTGCGTTCAACTTAATGGCAAACATAATAGACTATCAAGTTGCCTGAAAACTCCAGTTAAGTATGTTTAGGCGTTCAGACAGACTCAAATCAGAGATAACAAAAAGAAAAGATTTTATGTATTTTATTTATAATATACAACGAAACTTACAATGAACGAATAGCTTTAATTGCTTGTGTATGCAATTCATAAAAACCAAAACAAATGCAGACATAATTTTTTTTAAAGTACCTACTAATAAACGTATGCATACTATTCCAATGTAATGAAAAAGTCAATTGGCATTTGTACAGAAACTGAAGCAGATAAGAGAACAAAAGTTACTACTGTTTTGTTAAACCTTTTTGAACACTGCCCGTCCGTAAAAGTAAGTAAGTAAGCCAAACGACGTCTTTCATAACTTCATAACTTGAAAAAGTAATAGAAGCTGGTTCCATAAATATGATTTTCGAGTCATTCTCTTCTGTCCTATTGTGTGACCATCATGTACCTAATACCCTGTCCCACGGGAATCCATATTTTGTTACATATTATGAACTGAAAATGTAGTTTTTACTCTAGTGTGCGAATAATTATTATACTCAGACATACAGATATATTAAATTGTTGAATATCATCATCATAGTGGTATTGGTTTGCAAAAAAATTGTTTTTTGTGTTTAACAGTGTTCCGAACTAAATCAGATCTACGATGATAATATCAAACATGAGTAAATTACATGGCGCTGGCCATCATGGCGCCGGATCTGCAGCATCAGGAAGTCAGGATCATATTAAAAGGCCTATGAATGCCTTCATGGTATGTATGGTACTTAACATTTAATAACTGCATATCTACAATATGAGAAGTATTTAAACAGCCACGATTACAGGTATGGTCACGAGGTCAAAGACGGAAAATGGCCCAAGAAAATCCCAAGATGCATAACTCAGAAATCAGTAAGCGTCTTGGAGCTGAGTGGAAGCTGTTATCGGAGTCTGAGAAGAGACCATTTATCGATGAAGCAAAACGTTTAAGGTGAGTCATAGTCATAACTATTTCAGTTGGTTTTACTGCTTAAGTGGAAGTCGAAAATGCATTAAATTAACGTGTGGCATACATGTAGATGAGATTTATTGCGTGAGAACTATTATGAATGAACTGATTTCATATTATCGAATAGGGCATTGCACATGAAAGAACATCCAGACTACAAATATCGTCCACGACGCAAACCAAAGCCTGCAATGGTTCATCCAAGTAACAAGGCGAAATCTGACAATCCAAAGTTTCCATTTAATTCTCTTCCAACGTCTGTTATACGAGCGATGGACTCCATAGCAGCTCGTGGGGCGCCTTTCTTTAGTCATCATCATCCCCACCATCCGCATCATCCTCATCATCATCACGGCACAGGTTCATCTTCTCATCATCACGGTGTGCCATCTGTTCCCACACTGCCCGTTCCTCTGCAATCCTCAGGCGGAGGAGCTCAAGCAAGTAGCACAAGTCCGGCTGCCGGAGGGCTACCAAACTTCACAGCAGATTTCTCTCGTCTTTTTCCTCCCTTTATACCAACCTCCCTGTCAGAAGCCTTGTTCTCACGTCTAGCTAGTGTCAGAATGGCGAATGGAGGTGCATCAGCAACAGCGTTTGAAGAAGAGCATCTTATTCATAACTCCAACAAGCAACAACAACTTGCTGATCAACGTGCATCAAGCATGAGCCCACCTCCACCATCCGCGAATGGTCATTCGATACTAAACTCAGCGTGTGGCGGTGCCGGTAGCAATGGAGCCGTTCTCTTAGGCTTATCGTCTGCATCTCCGAAACTGAAATCTTCTCGAAGCCCATCGCCATCTGTAAATCACCCATTATCTCCTACAAGTCACCTTGAGAATGGAAACAACCCGTTCGCACATTACCCCAATGGATCCTACTCAACTGCTGCAGCAGCATTGTATTCCGGTCTTTACCCGTCTCCTTACTTTCATTATCCTTCCTTAACACCTTTTCTAGGTCATCATCCTTCTATTGGAGCAAATCATGATTCTGTACCCACTGCAGGTCATCATCCTTCTGATCTAACGGCATTGTTTGACGGTAGAACCTTATCCAATATTCCGAAAAAGTCTCCTGTTTACGTGGTACATAAATCTGATAGACGCACTCCATCTCCTGTTGTGTCCGTGGTATAAAATGAAGCATGTTTCAAGAATTTCATAGTACATAGGAATAGGATAATTTTTATACCTTGTTTTCACAACGGTTATTTTTCTATTTTAGCTTAGCATTTTGACATTCTGGAGATTCATATTGTTTTTTCCAATCAAGAACCTGTTTTTCTGATTACGTTTAAAATTAAGTGTACTCTCATGTTATGCGATTTTAGGAAGGTGTAATACATTAAATCAAAACTGTATTATTTTAATGGTCGCAACTAAAGCAAATAATATATGAGGGTCAGTGTAAAATGTATTAATGTATAAGTCAATATCTCATCTTTGTATAATAATGTTAAGAGAATTTTGAATTGTTCTTCTTTTAAAAATCATTAAATCTATAACGTATAACCTTAATTAAAGTATGAAACTATATTTGCATTTGCATTTTGTTTTGAAATTCTATTGTAGTAAGTACAATTCCAATTCCACATTACACGCGGAATACTAAATTTATGTACACATTTGCATTTTTCAAATATAAAAATTTTGCGCGTTGTAAAGTTATTATTGTACGTATTGTAATGTTGAATGTAGTTTTTGTCTACGTTAAATCTAAATCTAGTTAGTATCAAATAAATGCCAAAAATACAATCAATATGTAGCCGAAATAGTAGAAACAAAAAACTTGAGTGTCCAATTCTCTTCATTCTACGTAATTATCAGTGACAGTAATAAAAAATAATTTGAAAGCATGATTTTCTGGCTGTATTACGCATCAAAAGAATAAATGGATTTTGCATACATAGTAAACTCATTCATACATAAAATCCACTAATCATAGTGTAAATTAAATAAAAAAGACTCGTTTAAATATATAACAAGGGCATTTTCCTTTTGTTTTATCAGAGATGACAATTACGCTTAGTTGACGAATATTTGCATACGGTAAAATCAGTGGCGCCGATCATCAATGTCTCAAAAAGATTAAAGCGAACAAAAGGTACCTGCATTCAGGATGCATTACCATAATTTACAATAATCAGTACAATTTGAAACCATCAAAAGACTCCGATGTAATTACCATTTTATTTTTTTATTTCCAGTAAATAACCTTTTACTCGATAACATCCTTAAGATTACAATTTTATTATAATATACCATAAATTAACATACAATGCAACACCTGAAAATGACGATATAGACATAGACCTTTGTTTTTCGTTTTGACCGTCGGTTCAAACAAGGCATCCAAATGTTTACCGCATACATATTACCATATTGAATTCTGTACATACAATTACTAATATCCTCCACACACAGACCGAACGAGCCATGAAAATTTCATATCACTCCACAATTCATGTATTCTTCTCAAGTAACAATATTGTGTCACTCATTTCATTTCATCAAGCTTGCTTATCAAAATTAACCATGTATCTATTTGGTGGAGTGTAAATGTGTAAAGGCATTCTATCATTAAATTCAACGGTAAACAGTAAGATAAGATAATAACAATAAAGTGTAATATGACAAGCAAACAAAAAGCAATTCATCACAATTCTCCTTTATCAGCTTGGATTGTCATCCAGCGAACAAAGATGACTGACACTAAAAAGTGCACACAGGATATATATCTCTTCACGGGTAAATATTCTATTATTTTAAAAACCTTTATCAGCTTGGATTGTCATCCAGCGAACAAAGATGACTGACACTAAAAAGTGCACACAGGATATATATCTCTTCACGGGTAAATATTCTATTATTTAAAAAAAAGTTACAAATCGGATTTGGTTTTCTATGTGATATCAATGATAGGTGTTGCATTTATATAATCCTCAAATGAAAAAGAAAAGAAAATGGTACATGAACTGGACGAGCACGTACATTTTGTACAAAATTGAAAGAAAAGTTAATTAACGAAACTTTTCAGCTTTGTATTTTTAATTCATTACCAGTTACGACTGCGGTAAATTGTAACAGTGCGTACTTTCCTTATATTTCGCTGCTAGCGAGCTGTGTATTTGTACAACACTGTACTAATACTAAAATGGCAAGTTAGAGAAAATAATAGTCTTTTCAACTGGTACTGTTAAGAGCATTTTTAGTTTTCTGTAGACACTTTTGTTTCCGGCAAGTACGGTAAAATGGAGAATTTTGAAATGCTTTTTGCTTTCACCGAATAATAACCATCCTTATCTCGTTGAACTGAAACAACAACGAGGATATAAAAAAGTGTAGCACTAAAGGAACAACGCACTCACAAAAAAACGACTCAGTCAGTCAATAGTGAAGACAAAATAAATAAGGGGAAACAGAGAGGTCCCTACATGCTTTTGATATAAAGTCTCCTTTTCTTTCCCTTTCTTGAGATTCTTTTCGGGAGGAATAACACTAGAAAAGAGAAAGAAGAACACAAAACGGAAATGGGAAGAGAAGACTGGAAGAAAAAAAGACAACCCTTCCAGTCTTGTCTTTCCCTTTCTTTTTATATTTTTGGTAATGTAGAGCTCTCAATTGTGTTATTTTTCTTATAAAAATAATGCATAAAATATATACATACATTCCTACATATCATTTTGATGTATTCTCAGTTTCATGAATACTTTTTCAATCTTTCCTTGTGAAAGTGATTCTACCGGGAGAAGAAAAAAAGCAATTCTCAAGAAGGTATAAATCAAAAGAGCCTTGCATCAAAAATAAAGTCTGAAAGAATGAGAAAGATCCTTTCACGAGCAAAGAATCTTACATTTACGATGATGGCGCTTAAGGCGAAAAGGACTATGCTTTATGGAGTCATGAACTTTTTTGTTGTTGTGTATATATACCTTCCATTGTGCTATTGTGAAAGGGTCTCCTCTCATCGCATAAAGTATTTTTAAAGAAATTTGTGGAGTAGCATTTCATACAAGTGAATTCTCAGAAGGCATGCTGCCACCGTCTTCATCATCAACATCTCAGCAACAACATGTTTACGTTGATATGCATTATTCTTCTTTTTCGTTTACGATTTTCAGTCACCCAAAAAACCTAATAAAATGAGTTTGTGTGGTGCTTCGTTTATTTGTGGAAGTAAAGTAGAGAAAAATCCTCCCTCACTGTTGCTGCACGTCATTTTAGCAGCTCTTTTTTTATTTTTTCAGAAAAGGAGATTCCTAAACTATTACTAAATGGCCATAATAAGTGAGCATAATAGTCGCCTTTTTCTTTTCTTTGAGATTGCTTGCCAGTAAGAAAAAGGAAGAAAAGGAGCAGACAACAGAAATGGCAGGCGGAGAAGAGACAGAAGAAGAGAGAATGTCGTATAATAATGTTTCTAAAGAAGATGCCGCTTTTTATAACAACACAAGAGAAAAGAGAAACGAGAAGTGAAAGCCGGGACTTCTCTTATCACCAAACACCTTGGGGCCATTATGTCGAAATATATTGCCACCATATCCGCCCTTCATTACCCCAAACCAAAAAACTAACAACATCATCACATGAAAACCACAAGAGGAGAAAATGAGAAACACCATTTTATGGGAGTGGAAAAGAGAGAGAGAGAAAAGGAGAGAGGCTGATATTGCCAGCTAGAAATAAAGCGTTTTGGTAATAATACCAACCATTTTATTCCATTTACCTTAAATCAAGACACTAGACACAAGAAGTCGTCATCATCATCATTTTCTTGGTGCTTTCTTTTCCCTCCGACAACATCATCATTGCCATTATCATGAAAAACAGAGAATAGGCATCCGCGCACATACATGCGACGAGAGAGAGAAAAAACATAATAATATTTATCTTGCTCTCTGCAAACAACAACTGAAAAAAGTAATTCTTAATAAAAGACATGAGACTCAAAGAGTGCAATAATAGCAGACCTAAAGCCATTCTCCTGCTGTTCAATTTTCCCAAAAAAACGTGAAAAGATCCAATTATAAAGCATAAAAACTAAAAGACAAAACTATCCCCTTTAGAAAAAACAAGATTCAGGGGGTAACTGCTTTAACTGCCACTATTAAAAACCTTGCCTATGATTCGTTACAGAATGATTTTCATCTTCCTCACCCGAGCTAAATCAGTAACGCACTAACTTTTTGTTATCGAAAAGGAAGTGAACCCCGTAGTCTTAGGTTTGCTTTCAACATTTTGGTTTAGACCTAAAGCCATTCTCCTGCTGTTCAATTTTCCCAAAAAAACGTGAAAAGATCCAATTATAAAGCATAAAAACTAAAAGACAAAACTATCCGCTTTAGAAAAAACAAGATGCAGGGGGTAACTGCTTTAACTGCCACTATTAAAAACCTTGTCTATGATTCGTTACAGAATGATTTTCATCTTCCTCGCCCGGGCTAAATCAGTAACGCACTAACTTTTTGTTATCGAAAAGGAAGTGAACCCCGTAGTCTTAGGTTTGCTTTCAACATTTTGGTTTGTGACGTAGTTTGTTTGGAAACGGAAAGACGAAGGAATCATTTTAACTTGACATAATATAATATCTTATATATGTAAAACCGCTTATGTGTATAATGCTACAAGCACACATTTAGGTTTCTTCAAATATATCTTTTCACCCCACATCCAGTTTGAAATGAATCTGCACAATTACCAGACGGGTTGCTCTTTTTACTCTCACAATCAGACGGAAGGAGTCACAAGCTAAGAAGCACACAAGAAGAAAATGCGATGAAAATAAGTGAAACCCGAATAGTTATCTCTAGTGTCATTATTTATCCATTAAAACTTCTTATGCGACATCTTCGTTTTCTCTATCTTCATGGCATGTTGCACGATGATGTGGATGAGGGAAGAGGGGTACTTCCTTTCTTTTATTTATTGCCGAGAAGATAATGTCTTGTATCCAACTTTCTCGCCTTTATTTCACAATTCAGTGTGTAATTTTTTGTGCCATGTCAGACTCACAACACAACAGTGGAAATGGTGAAAGGGAAGAATGATAAAATAAAAGGGAGAAAGGAAAAGGGTGTGGTTGAGGTTACTTTGTTGCTTTCAACATACAAAAAGGTCCTTAGGGAGTAGGCTAATTTTACGCTAACAACAAAAGTATAAAAACAGCCTACTATATTTACATGGTTTTAAGCTGCCGTACACAAACATGCTTGTAATGTGGAAAGAACGATTAAATTTCATTGTCACCGACGATCAGCCAAAATATATTCAATTTGAGAAAAAATTAAAAATGAATACTAAAGCTTGGACATTACGAGTTATATTATTATACCTACATTGACGCATTACGTAAATTTCATAACATACGAAAGATACTGGGTACAAAGCTACAATTCTAGATATATGAAATACATATTTCAGTTGTGTTGAAGCTGGTGGCAGCAATTGCTCCTTTCATTAACTTATTTACACAAAGCCTAAACAAAGAGAAAACAATAGCACACATTTATAAATCCACATGCACAACCAGAACCAGAACATGGAAGCAGTTTCCCGTTCATAGTACGTTTCACAGTAAATAATAGTCGTTTCCGGAGCTCTGTGTGATGCCAATAATATGTATTGTGTACTGAAACAGACAAAAACAACAATGGTCCATTTTTGGCTATTTTGATACAATTCATACGAGCTCTCATTCAACGAGTACGGATGCCAAACAAAACGATACAATAACACAAAATATCATCATCGTAGGATATAAAAGCTCGCCATACAATACACCGACACACTGCCACCGCACCACCACCAGCGCATCATTCTCTTGATCTTGACTTTTCCATTCATACATCATCCTTTTCAACGTTCTCGTTGAATGACTTGGAGAGTCAATATGGCATTACACTCTTTTACTCACTTTCTCATTTCATCTCTCTATTTTCCTTGTTACTTTGGCTCTTACGAGGTGTCTATGCCTTATTGGTTTTGTTCCTTGTACAAAATACTTACATTCAGCTTCCTCTTCTATGAAATCAATAGCGATACTCATTATTATTATTTGTCCATTCAACCAAAGTGTTTCATGTACAATATCTCTTTCTGTGTGTGAGTGTGTAGTGTAGGTAAGTATGTATTTTCACTTTATTCCAAGAGCTTCCTTTCTTCTGTAAATAAGAGTTGGACAAGCCAAAATTGAAGTGAGGAAGAACTCTCAATTCGCTTTCATCCAACACACCACCAATTTTCTAACAAACGAACCCAAAAAGCTAGCCATTTCAACTTAAGACAGAAAATTTCAACTTAGTGATAACAGAAAAGCAATATGAGAAATCAACATTCACCTTTTCACTTCATTATTTGTTCACTTTGTGATAGTTACAAAAACAAAATGAGATCAACTTGATACTGATAGTATCTCACACTTAGTGATAACAGAAAAGCAAAAAGCAATATGAGAAATCAACATTCACCTTTTCACTTCATTATTTGTTCACTTTGTGATAGTTACAAAAACAAAATGAGATCAACTTGATACTGATAGTATCTCACACAGTCTCCAGTATTGGTATTGTAGCTGCACTTCGTCCATTATACAGCATGCACTTTAAGATAATTTGCATTCTTGTGTGAGTATACAAATACATAAGTACCTACGACCTGCGCATTTACGATGTCACACCATTATCGTTAAATGTTTAGCTACTCCGCTTATTTCATCTCTTGAGTAAACTTTAAGTACTACACCCATTGAACTTAATAAACTTGCCATAAAATTGAATTGAAAATAAATTACAATTTTTCTGATTGTTTTTTTCTAGTTTTGTTTTATACTAAAGATGTTAAAGTTATTTGGTTCATTCAAGTTTGCACCATTGTCCCATTACACATGAGTATCTAATGAATAGTAGCGTAGTGTGGTTAGTCCATACAGTTAACTAATTATGTTCATATTTACTCCAGTATATTCTTTCTGTATAGGTTGGTTAACGATTGGGGCGACCTGAGATAATAAGGTACAGGTACACATCTAACGAGTTTTTCGTCTCGTCTCTGCCATAAGGTCGTACATTATTGCATCGCACTATTTATTCATGCAGATGTGAACCGTTCACAAGCCAGTAGCTAACCAAATATTTAAATTTTCTTAGAATTTAAGATTCGATAGGTATAGAGCAGACAACTTAATAAAACTTTAATAATGTGCATGGTTAGCATTGAACGAGTGTAAAGATTTTAACATCGTTTCTGTATTCATTTCATTGAGTATAAAAGCAATAATTCACACATTTTCACCCTATTTTCAGTTGGATAAAAACCCTTTTGGGAGATGAAAAAGATTATGAGATTATGAATTGAGAAAACTAACGTTTTATATGCAATTTACTAGATAGGTTCAAGTGTAAAAAGGACCATTCTCAACTAGATAGAACGCATAGGAACCCAAAGGGCTTAAGTTATATAAAGCTGAGAGTCAAGTGCAAGTGGCTGGAAAATTCGGGTAAAACGGGTTGAAACGAAATGTAGATAATAAATAAATAATAAAAGTAACAATAAGTACAACCACGTGCTCTGTATGCTTATATGTCACTATTTTTCTATTCCTCTTGACTTATGAAAAATAATAGAACTATAGAGCCAGGCCCTCAGCTATTTCATCATACTTTTCAGTCTTTCACATTGATAACTTTCCTTCCCCTTACTTCCTATGAATTCAGCAGAGAAAACCGAAAATGTAACTTGAATGACTTTCATTCAGTTTGCATTAGGATACATTTTTCTGTGAGAAGGTTTGAACCATACAATCTCATCTCATCATCACCCTTCGTTTCCCACTGTAATGTAAACGTAACAATATTACATGCTCTGTTACCCACCACTATATATAGCGTAAGCATGAATGGACGCGTCGTGTTATGAAAACGGATCCGAATTATCCTTTGGCTTTTACCATGCTATACTTTCTCTGTCATTTTGCGGAGAAATACAGGAAAATTTAGATGCACCCAACCGCGTCTGTATTTAATAATACTTTAATTTTTCTAAGGTACCAAGATGTGAATCCTTACAAGTGCAAAAATGAAAGATGAGTTTGTCACTGCTTTAACAAAGCAAGAAAGAGAACTTTCATAAAGCAACAAAGGATGACATGAATTGATATAAGAAAGAGAAATGTTTTGATCTGACTTCAGACTATGTAGGTATATTCATAACTAACTGATCTATAAATGGCGAGATTGATATTGCTTCCTCTCAATCTGCCCCATTTGGATTTTGGAACAGAAGCGAATTCATTTTGCAGTTACAGTCATTCAAATTTTAGCTTAAGAACTGTTTTCTTACTTTTTGTACAGTTTTATTTATTTATTTATGTGTACATACCTCCCCCTCAATAAAAGAACAATAATCATTTTTTGAAGCATCAATAAATAACCTTTTTATGGCTAACAAATTGATATTCATCACCACAATCTCGTGAATGAAATGAACCTGTGAAAATAACAATTACACTGACGAAAAGCAGGGTTGTATTTGTATGTAAAAGGAGCAAAGTATATATGTTCATAGGTACCATACGATTTGATAAATATTACTAAATGTCCAAAAAATATCTTCATTTCTTCCTGGCAAAAAAAAACGTCTTTCTGTTTTGGCTGAAATTACAAGCAGAAAGGAGAGCATGAAATAAATAGCCGACGATGACGGGCCCCTTTGTCGTTGCTGACGCAAAGTAGTGAAAATAAGAGACGAACAAAATAGCTACTTTAACTTTTATGTAGAGACGAAACCACCACCGCTACCGCACCGAAAGTAACAAAAAAGCCAGCCTGTTGTACTTGAGTTGAATTAGGGAGACCTTTTCCCTTTGTGTCCTATTGAATCAGAGCTTGTGTGAGTGAATTGAATGGGACGGCTATATGCATTCAACAATGAATGCGAATCGATCATCATCAGCAACATCGCCACCGCTATTCTTCATGAATGCGATAGATCCGTTTATGTATATTCGTCTTATTTGCACGTACGTATTCCTATAATAATGCGTTCTATTGTGTGCATTTGTATTCATTGCCTCTTAGCAATCAGATCATGTACCAGGAAGAAAGAGGGAGTTTTGCCCAAAAACGAAACTTTAGTTACGAATTTATAAGCCATATAAATATGTATTATGATATGCATCCGACATCCCTATGTATTGGCGATCAAATCTGTCTCACAATAATAGTTTCTGTTTTTACATGTCATGTGTATGCATAAAATATATGGCTATAAGTACAATGCACATATATGCACATCGCCATACATATTTACTATTTATTACAACTCAACACTCCACTAACAAAGTAGCAAGTGGGCTCCAGTTAACGGCTGGGGCATGGACAGAATCGTGATTTTCTCTAGTAAAAACGAAGGAATTCTGTACAAAAGGAGGTATTCAGAGAGTCGACCGACGATCACACAAGCTCTAGCTAAACATCCACAGCGGACACAATGGGCACAAAGGAAAAAGCTTTTTATGTACAATTTCATGTGTGAATAAAAGAAACTTATCAAAACGGCACTGTTCACGCTATTGCACGGAGAGAGCATTGTGATTGTGACTTTGAACAATTTATACCTCGCATTGTCCCTTTTTTCAAGAAGAGACTGTCGCTTCTGACGGAGATGAGATTGCAGAAGAGGTACAATGCACTGTTCAAAGACATGTGTATGTTGACCATTTTGGGTTACAAGTGGTAGAACGATATAATATTAAATATAGCGTATTATACAGTACATGCGAAGGAAGAGCAGTGACAACGTGACAATGAATGACAATGACAGTTGTGTGGCACAACAAATGCTAAAATGACAATGGTGCGCAAAGGACAGAAAAGGAATTTTTATTCTCTTTTGATGACAACACAAGAAAAACTTGACTTTCTTCCGTATCAATCCATACAAATAGTCAGGTCTTTTTACGGGGACGTACAATACCTCGAATATAACTTTTTAACAGCAAAATCAATTTCAGTGGGAAGGTTCACAAAATGGAAAATGAATTCTAATTTTGTGTGTGAAACTGAACAAGTTTTCGTCGATACCATTCACTACTACTATAAATATGACACCAGTGGTGATCAGTCATGAGGTGAAAACATTCATTTAATAAAATAACTACATCTAGTATATAAATGCCCTTATTTTTAAAAATAATTCCCAAACTTATGATATGAATTTCATTTACCTTACGTTGTAGAGAAAGGTGTAAGGGTATATGATATTCCGAAATGGTGCAGATAACAAAAAGAAGAATGAAAATTTAATGGAAGACACAATTCAAACTTTATTGATAGATAATGGGATTGTAGAAGGAAATACTCAGTTACATTATTCTGTCACTGAATACAATATTTTGATGTACCAAATCAAGACAATCAAGTGTGAAAGGTGTAATATTTGCAGCCCTTCATTTCTACAATCAACACGATAATAACATCAGAAATCATCATTATGTATACTGGGTACTATCCATTTTCCATTTCCAATAAATATTATTCTATTTTGTCCGTGATGTTTTTTCCTTCTACTTACAATGTACATGATAAAAAAGTAGCCCTTAAATGAGTCACGACGAAGAGTATTGTGATATTGTAAAGGCAAAACTAGGTATTGTAAAATTCACAATGGGTTTGGAGGGTCAGAGGAACAAAAACGAAAATGGTACCGGTATATATGAAACCTGTCAGCCAATGCGACAATAAGGTTTAAAGCAGTCATAATTATGATTAATGAATTTACACCTCTCTTTCAGCCACAATAACGATCGTTTATAGTTTACATTTAGCCGTTATTCATTAGCTCAAAATAAAACTGGAAAACATATTTTATCAGCATAAAAAACTAAATGTATTTTGTGTATATCTTTGTGCACTGTTTGATTATTGTATCGCTGTAGTGGTGTGCAATATGGTTTTAATTTTTACAGATGGAGGAATTGACGATGATGGTGCTTCTGGCTCATGTCTGTGCACATTTATGTACAACATAAATCATGCTTGTGATGAGTAAACTTGTTGAGCAGTGTGTTGTGTGCATATTATATTATGATAATTAGTTTATGAATGTTGGGTTATTGTAGTTTTATGGCTATAAATGCATGCATTATTCAATAGTTGGAACACAATGGTTTTTTATTAAATGTCATGCTTTGAAACTAACAATAACTTAATAGCCTTATTAGCTCTCTTGTAATCAGTGCAGGAAACAGTGGCCGGAATAAAACATACGTTTGTGACTAAACTAACCAGAAATTTATTAGTAAAATAAAAAATCAAAACTTCATTGTAATCTTTAAAACACTTTGAAAATCTTGTTTCATTTTATACATCAATGTAATCAAACATGAATTTTATTCTAAAATAGAGAATAATTTTTCCACATAGCAAATCTATTTATTATTGTTGTGCATACACCCTATTCCAAATTCAAACTAGTTCCGTAAGCAATTCACATATAAATTGTTATACTAAATATGTCTTCTATATATACATATTTGAGCGATAAAAGTTGTCAATATGAACACTGGCGGAAATAAAAGAGCTTGTTCGGTTTAAAATGGATAAAAGAAATGTTGGGCATTCACTGGAATAAAAAGTTTTTATGCTAAAGTTGCTCTTTTACCAGGCTGCATTTTCCACAATAAGAACACTGGCGGAAATAAAAGAGCTTGTTCGGTTTAAAATGGATAAAAGAAATGTTGGGCATTCACTGGAATAAAAAGTTTTTATGCTAAAGTTGCTCTTTTACCAGGCTGCATTTTCCACTGTTTGTCTATTTCTCCTTCTAGCATTGTTCCACCAGCCTGTAAAAGTTGTTTGGCTCCATCGGTCTTAGAGGCAGCAAATTCACGATATCTTTCAATTGAAAAAATAAAATAAAGCACTAAATTTCAAACTTTAAGAATTAGCCTCCCCCTTCGTTACAAATACACTGGGTTCATTTTCATATAACAACAAATTCTGTAAGCACAATAATTTTGCTGAGCCCCTGTTCAGCTAACTTCTTTCAATACTTGATGGCAAAGCAAATAATGGTAAATTGTGAGAATTTAGCCAATGTTTGATAATTTGCATAAGTAATTCACATGCTTGTTGTAGTTTTTTAACATCACAATTACAACACAACCATACAAAGGCACTCAACAAAAAGAATAATAACTACAAGTCATGCTGAATAGGGAACTTACATTGCCTGAAACTTCCGGTATTCCTGCCCCTGTACCGATGGCTTGAAATCCTTTAAGGCGGATAACAGACTTTCTTTAGTAACTTGTATTTCCTGAAAAAAGTAAAAGCCAACAATTTCTCTTACAATTCTCTTTCTTTTGATTACACAATATTTTTTTCTAAATAAAGTAGATTCAGACAGGCTTTATCATTCTGACTTTCATTAGGAGAAAGTTCTTTTGAGGATGGAGATTTGAGTCATTAAATGTAATTCAAATGATAGAGGAGCTTTTACGATTCATATATGATGAAGATATGTATTTTATACATGCTTTATCCAGTCATATTATATGTGTATTCATTTCTCATTTCTCGTCATGTTCGTATGCATTAATTTTCATCCTCCAGATTAGTCCAGCCAGATCATCAATATTTTATTTTGTTACCTGAGTGGATAAAGTAGCAGCAGCAGCTGTCGAATGCGATGAGGTACTTTGGCCTTCTAATTTAGCTCCATCATTGTCCAGCTTGCCTAAAGCATTAATAAAATAGAAAACGTGTTTAGTGCTTCGATTGCTTAGGTAGAATGAAAATTAATTACAACATTCTTTTATACGAATTTGAAACTTTTATTACTACTATATGATACAAAGAACAGAAAGTGCAGTTGTCATATTTCAATATGAGTCATTATACTTATCATTATCAATGTGCACCAAGGGGAAAATCAAACAAAATTAACAAACCATGGCCTATGTTCAATGAAAAAAACAAGCCAAACCTAAGCACTCAAGGCACATAGACGTACTAGCACACACAGTGCTAAGCACTATAATCCATGCATAAGATGTAGGTATGTATATTTATATTAGTGATATGTGCTAGCTCATTCATTTTTACCTACAGAATAAAATAAATCAATCGCACCCTTTCGGCATCCCACGCTTTTCATTACTCATTAATATTATTTAACAGTAGATACCTTTTCTGCTCTATTCAGTATTTCCATTTTGGCTATTTGCTTTGTTAGGCAGCATGTTTATGTAATTTTCACTTCATTAAACAAAAGCATTCAACATTATTGTATGATACTTGTTACACTCAATATTGTGCATAAATAAAAAGCATTCACATTTCACACAATAATGGTCAGACAGTCCAGTATGTTTAGAATTCATGCTGTCTCGTCAGAACCTATTACATTAGACAAAAGACTTACTCAAGTGCTGATGAACAACAGAAAGTTGTGCCGTAAACATAAGGGCATTCAGATCCGCTCCAGTGAAACCATCCGTGAGTGTGCAAATCTCATTCCAGTCTAACTCATTCTCTAATTTGAGGTCCACTTGAGAACTCATGGCAGCTATAATTTCTTTTCTTTCATCCTGTACAAAAAGGGAACATTGTAATAAAAAACAATCGAAACACATTTTATGCATGTACGGTTCAATGAGAACGGGCATTCGTCATTTATGAACGACTTATCAATAGAAATATAAAATGCGCCTGGAACAATGTTGCACTTTAAAAGTTGTTTTAATACAGATTGCGTACTTATTAAATACTTCCTAAATGCTATCAATATCTTAAAATTGTGTTTTCTACCTTAGAAGGGAAATCAAAGAACAAATATTAAGAAAATAAGACAAGTATCCACTATTTCATCAAAATATTACTTTTTTAATGAACTAAGCAAAGAAAGATTTATTTCCGTTAGCATTTCATAAATTGTTGATACCAGACGCATCCATCTTATTTTTAAAACCCTTTGGTATTTAGCATATTTAAAAAATTTTCTATTTACCAATAATACACACTCTGAATGGGTTAAATTACCCCTATCAGTGACATCTTTTTATACCATTGCATAGAAGCAGTTTGTCATCTTCGTTGTCTCACGAAATAACGAAGACTAACTCATTTACTTATCTTTTCCTGGTTATCTTAAGCAGCATAGCTATTATTTTCCTTAAATATGACTTGTGATGCGATCTTATTTTTTTACATCTTACAAATAGACCATAACTAACGCTGCAGTATAATGGCCAACAGGCCAGCAACCGAATGTAAAGTCAGTTTCACATATACCAAGAAGATTATATTATTGAGTTGGTAGCGTAAAGCTGATTTGAAGCAAACCATTATTTACCTCGTGAAAAAAGCCACATCTCCACAGTATGCAGCGTTTAAAAAGTTTAATTGTGTACATAATGAGATATGAAAGGGTCTTTGATTCGGAGTATTCCCTAATGAAACTGACAAAAGTACCGAGCGAGATATGATATGAGAATTTAAACCTTGAATTGGAGATAGGTGAAGCATTGTGTGTACACTGTATAAAAGTGTGAACGCAGAACAACACCTTTACAATAATGGAGTACTGCTTGTACCCCTATAACTTGTATGAATATAAATTGAAATCACTGTTTGTCAAGTTGTCATAATGCGTTTATATGAGCCCAAACAATGGAAACAATCACATTATTTTCCATATCTAGCTTCCCCTTGTCTTCCTTTCACATCTACTTCGCCTTTACTCTTCCTATTGCCTGTGTATACATTGCATAACGCAAACAATTTTTACAATAATGAAGCATCAAATTGAGCGAGAAACCGTACTGCTGCTATCAAGGATGGATATATATTTTTGGAGGTTGGTTTCGCTCACTAAAGCATTTTATCCAAAGTATTGAACAAAGCCAGAAAACTTCCAATAGAAATATGTATATTAACTACATGCGCGTCCTTACAGGCTCTTCTTTGTGTGTATTATTTACATTTTTACATGGATTTTACACACAAGTAAAGTATTATCGACAATTTCATATTACTCCAACATAAAAACGGTTTAGAGACAAGACGATAAAGTATAGATGGTCATGTACGCAGAAAGAAAGAAAACACCAGTACTCGCTATCTGGTAATGTCATTTGAGTTAGAATGGTATTAAATGCCTTGCTTTTTATCGCTCCGTGTATTTGTAGTGTCTGTAATGACAATTCCTTAATTTCAAGTGCACATCACGAGACAGGTACCACAAAAGGAGGTAACAATAATTCTTATGGTTTCTTGGCTGTTGTGTAGCGCGTATTGTGTGATGATACACAAAATAAAAATAGTAACAATAATCATAATAATCGAAATAATAGTGATAAATAGAAATATGTAATAAGTCATTGTCATTTTTGCATTGTAGTGATTTTCATTGTGTGTATGCATGCATTATTATTATCATGATTATTGTTGTGTATTATTTTCCCCTACGAATGTACACAGAACGGCTCACTGACTCCGCTTTTCTTCTGCCGTTCATAGATGTAATCAAGCAATAATAGTAGCAAAAAAATGCTAGCTGGGCCATCTACGTCTGCCCGTCCGCCTACTTCATTAAGACACTATTCATACAAACACAAGAGAGTCAAACCTTCCTTTTTCTTTTCGGAACAATACCGAAAGATCATTGTGCGTTTATGAGATATACACAATGATAATTTTTCACCCTTTTTTGCTCCCCTTTTCCACACGTACATTCATAACAAAACTCCAGAGATGAAGGAATTCTTTTTTTATAAAACAGACATTAATTTAAAAATAATCATATTGCTTATTTATAATAGTGCATGTTTGCCGTTGGATTAGAGTGCGAGAAAATGTCCAGTTTTCGTTTATGCAGCGATCCATCATTATTATTGAATCACGAAAGGTACAATTTCATAAATGTACAACTCAAATTATTTATGTTGAACATGAAACCTTGTTTGCAGTTACTTTAAAGGAAGAAAGCTGTTATATATCATAGGAAAAAAAGCTAACCTTCTACCTGTTACACATTGCGTTTTGTAAAGAAAACTTACCTTGGTACAAGACTGTCAAATTCATCGAAGAATAGGATGCATGGACTGGATTCTCTTGCCCTGTAAAAAGTTTTACCAAACAGTTAGATTGAAGTATTAGTGCAATTCAAGTTAGTCAGACCATTTTGTAAGTTTTCCGTGAAATTAATAAGAAAGATAACACAACAAATGCTGTATTCCCAAACTGCTAATTATACAAGTTTGTAAAGGTTACCTGCTAAACACGTCTTGCACGGCCTGCTCACTAGCTCCAATGTATTTTGATAACAATTCTGGTCCCTTGACATGAATAAATTTGACATTCACAATTGTCTGAATAGCTAGACCCATGATGGATTTTCCCGTTCCTGGATATCCGTAGAAAAGGATGCCACAAGGAAGTCTGATGGGAGCATTTTTGAAGAACTGAGGAAACTAAAGAATAAATGCGTAGTGATTACAAAAATGAACTTTTTTATTTGGAAATAGAATTACTTTGTATTTTCACCAATAAAAATTATCATACTATGTATGCATTGCCTAATAACCTTTATGGGCCACTCCAAAATCTTTTTCAATTGCTGTTTTACATCAGTGAGCCCACCGATTGAGTCCCAGGAAATCTTGTGTTTACTGGACTGCTTTCTCTTGCTCATTTCATTCAAATCCGCAGAAAATCTGATTTCCTCTTGCAGTATTTCATTAAAAGCCTTCATTCGCTCATTGACATCTTCATTGGTTTTAATATTATTTGTCCCACAGGCTGCATCCCCACCGACACTTGACGACACGTGCCCACCTCCAGCTACTCCACTGGTTGGTTCATAATCTAGATTTGACTGTAAATAAGCTCCCCATTTTTTGGCCACATTAACAAGAAACTGTGGAGTTGCATTCTGTTCATGAGTTGAACCGAGGGTGTCTCCTATCCGCTTTGTCAGTTCATCATCTCTCCCCAAAACATAACAAAGATCATGAGCTGCATCAGAAATGGCATTGTCTTGCAATGCCCCACTATTCACTCCTGTTGAGAGTAGAAGGGTGTCTCTACTTTTGTCATTACTCTGAGAAATCTGATTATGGTCGGATTCTCTGAATGTCTTTACAACTGTTTGCTTGATACAGCTCAAATCTTCACTTCCTGACTTGTTCAGATAACGTTTTAAACATGCAGTGAAAATTTCCAATCTCTCCAACTGTCAATATAGTTTATATGACACACAGCGTTGATGGCATTGTCGACCACAATTGTGGAGTTGATAAGATAAGAAAAGAATATTTGTACCCAGATTATTATTATTACCAAAATGTGATTTCAAAGCAGAAAAGGGAACATCATTCATGTATATTGAGATTATGTTTTATTTGTTACTAAACCTTGGAAGTAGTAGGAACTTTAATGTATTTTTGGAAGAAATGAAATCCAGGACGGGACTTCCAATAGCCATTAAGAGTATCCGTACTTACAGANCATGTATATTGATATTATGTTTTATTTGTTACTAAACCTTGGAAGTAGTAGGAACTTTAATGTATTTTTGGAAGAAATGAAATCCAGGACGGGACTTCCAATAGCCATTAAGAGTATCCGTACTTACAGATGTGCATATTACGGCTATGCGTTCGTTTCTCAGTTTCATCAGAATTTCCAATAATGTCTCGCTTATTCTAAGGTTTAAAATTAGACGTATGAAAGGACGAAATATATTATTGTATTGATGGGCAAATACTATGTAAATGCTGCCATTATTGTTGGTTATAGAATAAGAAAGCAACATAACTCAAAATGCAATTTCTCTGGCCACTTACTTGTATTGTAAAAACTCTTCCTGCTGGCTTTGTTCAGTTTTTGGTGCAGCGATGAGAACATCAATGTCATCAAGAACTAGCAGGGCTGGTTGCTTCTCCTCTAGCAAATAGATTCGTTTGAGCAACTCTTTCTCCATGCTTTCTGCCTTTTTCCCTCGTAACTTTGCACAACTAACAATCTCATGATGAATGAAGTATGGTGGAAGTGACAAAGAGTTGGTGATGGCGTTCACCAGTGCTGATTTCCCAGATCCAGGTGGGCCTGATTAACAGGAGAAGGAAAACGGAAGAAAGAAACACACAAAACGTGTGGAATGTGTATATGTAAATTCTATGATTTGACTTTCGAAAAAAATGTCAACAGGGATAAATATTGCTGTAAACATTTACCATGAATTAGTAATGATCCAAACTCTGGACCACAAAGATTATTTTCAAACGTCTGTTCATTCAAGGATAAGGATGACTTTAAAAAATCAAGGCACTCATTCAAAATTTGCTTGAAGCCACTGAAATAATCCAAACTCTGGACCACAAAGATTATTTTCAAACGTCTGTTCATTCAAGGATAAGGATGACTTTAAAAAATCAAGGCACTCATTCAAAATTTGCTTGAAGCCACTAAAATTTAAATTAAATTGAAATTATCCAATATCTCATCCGCTTAATGTTGGTGCATGATGCATAACTTTTAATTTACAGGCAAACATACCAAAAATCAGTCCTACTTGAAAGAAAAGAATTAGCTTTTCTGGAAACCACACAATGGTTTGGAAATGTAGAACTTGGAACATCAGGAATAGCACACATCCATGCCCATGATTTGACTTCAAGTTTCGTTGATTGAAGAAACTCTGGGTGCAAGTAGAATGCAAGGAATGTTTGTAAAAGGAACAAGTCCTTTCACCACATCGCTTTCGATAGAATCCATCAAGAATAATTTTATGGTCAAAAGATCTGCTGAAGCTGGTTGACTACTGTCTTCATTACAAGCAAGCAACTTAACAAAGACGTTTTCCTGACTGTCTGGAATATCTGACGAAAAATGGAATCTATACGTAAATCCATGAAATTTGTTTGAAAGCAGTAAAGCTTCACTCGGGAGTAAAGTAACGGCAGGTGGTATGAAAAGTGGATGGATTCGTAGCTTTTGATGCTTCTGTAATTTCTTTGGCAGCTTATACTTTCCTGCTGAGGAAATAGAGGGAATGATAATTTCTGAATTTGCAGATAAAATTCCATAGTCCAATGCAGGGAGAATCTTGTCTAATAGGTTAAAAACAAAAGAGTCAGCTTTTGTTATTGGAAGATTCAATTTGAATTTACATTTCATACTCTGCCTTATGATAAGACTGTTAAATTGAGTGCGTACCTATTTTTAAATGGATTATCATTGACTTGGACAGCCAAAATGGGAAAGCTTGCCCAGGGTACACAACGCGCAATTGGTTTAATAATTGGGTAGACACAAACTCTGCATTAGATTCCTAAAATATATCGTGCCTTATGAATTTCTGGTCAACATAAATGAAAGGTATGTATAGTAAATATGAAAGCAAATTATGAAATTGGTTTGTAAGATAAGCGCACCAAAATTTCCCAGTCATCTTTTGAACAGCAAGACACTTCAGCGGTAGTGACATTTGAAGAAACTACTTTGTCGTTTACTTCCCAGAAAAGTACTTGTTCTCCGTCTTTGACTTTAAGGGCCCGTCCGTAATTAGCATTGATTTTTATTACGTTCACCGAATTCTCTCCACTTCTCCCTTTTGAAGCAAATGAGGACGATGCAACTGATAGAAAGTGCTTTTCTCCGTTTTCCGTCTGAATTGCAAGAACCTGATTGTGTACATATTGAAAATCAGTTTCCGGTTTATGAAAGCATTATTTCAGTATTCATTAGGATTCAAAGTTATGAATGATTGAAAACGTATATTTCATTGCGTTACAGGAATGAATGAAAGCACAATTTTCCACTCACCTTCACATTTCCAGGTGCTGAGTCAAATGACACCGGCCATGAAGTAGTGGAGAAGCAATTAGATTGCAAGTTTGCGTATTGAATTTTTGCTGATCCCTTCATCTTTATGAAACATCAATTTCCTTCTTGTTGAGACTACAAACGGCAATGAGTATATTGCATTTGTCATTTGTACATAGGATTTAGGATAATACAGAATACTATTTCACCAGACCAAATATTATATTATATTATACCCAAAACAAAATAAAGCATTTTACTAAGAAAAGAAGCCAAAGTCAAGCTTAAAAGCAGAGAACAGCAACAAGCGAAACAACAACGAAGTTATATATGACGCCATCTCTACCACGCATCAAAACTTGGGCAACAAGGATACCAACGGTGTACCATTTTCATCCATATCCACATTCAATTAGATGGCAGGTTGTACAAAAATTACATTTTCTCTTGCTAAACTGAATTTGATATAACACGTGAAGAAAGTAGACATAAACAACATCTCGGTAATGAGCTATCAGTTTAATGTTTTACCAGTTGATTACTGAGCATGAAAAATAAACCAAATAGGTAAGTATGCATAATAAAAATACTAAAATACCATGCATATTATGCATATATTCTAGCTTCTTCACTCCACCAAGGAATTTATGCTTTTATCCTAATCCTATGAAAACTAACCGTGTGCATGCTTTTACATCAATTTAATTTAAAATTCATACTCATTCGAGAGTATGAAACTACGTTTATCCATCGGCTTTAAGTTTAATAATTCTTACTCCATAGAGCAAATATAATTAATTTAAAATACCCTTCAACTAAAACATGATTGTTAGCGAAGTATCTCCTTTCCTCCATCATCGATTTAAATCGATAATGGAATTGATTTTTTTAAAATCCTTCACATTCTTTATGAATTTTCAATGATAATATAATGTGAATATTGAATAAAATATGTATAGTTTTTATTGAAGGACATACTTCGTAAAAAACACATACTAGTATTAGTATTATCTGTGCATCAACTACAACCACGAACGCCAACCTTAACAAGAAACCTTAAACATACACCTATGCAATGTTACCCATAGGAAGAACGGCTATACCATTTTACAATTTGTAAAAATTATCAGCTTTAGCATTCTCTCCAAAAAACTCTACGTTCACGACGCAGTTTTATTGCTACACGTTTCCATAAAACTATGTATGCAAACTAAACTATCATTCCATCTATCATACACGAAATGAGTGTGAAGTAGAGACAAAGACTATTCCCTCTTCTGCTTATTTCCCAGCACAAGCGCATAATTCTCTGCAAACTATTAATCCAAACCTACACATCTTTCTACTTACATTCCTCTTCTATCTATAACATGCATA
>JAHZMV010000517.1:2964-24342 GCA_027743765.1 Coecobrya sp. COE2
GTCCCATACTAATATGTAATGTACAAGTGGGCCACTGGATTAAAACAGTGATCCTAAAAGCACATCACATATTGTAGGAAACCAAGAAGAAGCTCCATTGAAGCTGCCGGTGGCTGCGTAATGCTGCTCCCTCCAGGTCCTCCAGATTTTGAATGATACAGTGGACCATTTTTGGACGCCTTTTATACTTCCCGAGTCAATTGTTTTCAAACCAAAGACATGGACTTCTGCCTTAACTAATGTAGATTCTGTATTTATGTGCGTTGTTGTTTTCTTCATTGTCCTGAGGAGTAATATTTAAAACCAAAAAGTGATTATGTTAAAAATGGTCTGTAATTTTAACTCAATGATTTTCTTCATATTCTTAGATACCAAATAATGTGCGTGCATAATGCGTATTTATATAGTCCAACCAGTCTTTAAATTGATAAGAAAAAACTCATAAATAAGGTTTTGCTCGAGATAATATTTAAAATATTTTTAAGGTTTCAGGCATTACTCAAAGCGTTTTATTACAACCTGGAACATTAGCAATGACTCATTTCATGGATACTACTGCTTTCAGTTACGCATTTTCAGTTATTCTTCCACCACCATCCCATCACGTCCCTTTCATCTACATCTTCGTCATCATGTAAATCTAAATCAAGCAGATTAATCTTTGGGCACTGGAATCACTTATTGTACCAGATCCAGGGGTTGTAGGAAATGTAAATGTTTTATGTTGTTCCTTCGGTTTAAAATTGTAAGCATCATTATTTATTAAGTACGCGTGACATTTGACAGGCGACAAATTTAACGTCTTTGGTGGTGCCAGTGAATTCTACATAGTGGTAACAAGCTATTATCATTGTTCAGAATTGGTAAAGGAGTTGCCACCATGGCTGTGTAATCGATAAATCGATAAACATACATACCTACATAATATACGCATCTAAGGACCCAGACCTAGACCCAGAGAATCGAAGTATAGAATGCATTCAACAGTATCTCTACCCTCCTGGCTCTACTTTCTTTTAGAGATCGGAATTAGAGTGTATTTTCTGCGTAGCAAAAAACAAAGCATGAGAAAGTCTTATGCAAGGAATGTTCGTCTGTCTGCCTGCCTGGAACCACTCCCACCATGTGCCAATTTACGAGTTTTGGGTTTTTGAAAGTAGATCCCTAGCACCAATGACAGAAACTCTTTTCTAGCAAAATTGGTAGTCCACTGGACTAGGATTTGTCATGTATAATAATGACAGTTTACTTTAGTAGTATTAGTAGTAGTAGTATTATATTACTGCTCGTAGGAAAGAAAATGAATGTACAAGCATGCTAGGAGCAAGTTTTATCAGGGAAGTTACTTACCTTCTGAGGTCAGGGGAGGAACAAATAAATATATTTAATTCACAATATACATCAAATTTTGAGAAAGCAAATGACAAGCAAATAAAAACTATTGTTGAGCATGCTTAGAAGTTTTAGCGTATTTAGGAAATTCCGTTAATCTTTAGCTACTTCCTTATGCAAGGTTTACGGGAATGAAGAAGTGTATCTGTATCTTTTAGAAATAAAGATTCAGTTAGCTAGGTTTGTGAAATCCATATTATCCCATTATGTGGTGCCTATGCACAAGAAAATTCATGAATATACATGTCTATTAAGTAGCTATGTCATGTCATGTGTTTTATTTGGTTAAAGCAGCTTCAGCGTTCCGCCTAATTAAACTTTGTAAAAGTGATAACAACATAAGCGATCGTGTGAGTGAGTAGATTTTTCGAAGCGATATGTTGCTGTATTTTGTGATAAAATATCAACATGTCACTTGATTATATGTAACTGTAAAAAGTGTGCTTTCAGGGTTTACCCACAAAATTATTTATTTGGTGACTTTGGTGGTGTAGTGGTGCACGTTGAAAAAATGCATTTAAATTCGAGCATTTTTTATCGCACATGAAGGAGCAGATGCATGGATGTGTGACATTTTGTTAAACATCGTGTTTCTTTTCAAGATACAACCAAAAAATTAGTTACGGTCATTACAAAGGTTTATCGATAACAGTTCAACTGAAATGTATTTAGTTTTCCTTTCGAGATACAAGATCACAGAGTGCGATATGAAAAGTGTTCTATCATCAGTAGTGCGACATGCGTAAGTGCGAAGTTTATGAGATGTAGGATTTTCTGTGAATTGTTTTTCCAAAATCTCTGATAACGATGATATTATACTTTGCTACGAGAGAAATATGAACATACACGCTACGCAGCTGTGTGAATGGAATGAAGTAAGAACTCCAAAATCGAGAGTAGAAACAGTCGGGTACTTTACATGCGTACATTTGTAATGATTCTGTCAACGTTGTTGTTGTTGTGTTTGGCTTGAGTCATGTTGTGGTATAATAATATTTCATATAACAAAAATCTCTGACACAGAAAATAGGGGAGACGATGAAACGCGATTCCTGGAGCAATTACATTAGTTTTTTCATGCAATCCTCACTCTTTATGCCTCGTTAACTTCTTGTTAGTGCATAATATTTTCCATGTGAAAAATAATACCATTCAATTCTAACTTCAAGAGTTTACAGTGTAAACTTTACACTTTCTGTTTGCATCCATTTTGCATCAATTAGTGGTACATGGTCAATCCATATTATATAAACAATGCATTTGACCTCCCT
Organism: Coecobrya sp. COE2; assembly: GCA_027743765.1. NCBI lineage: Eukaryota > Metazoa > Arthropoda > Collembola > Entomobryomorpha > Entomobryidae > Coecobrya > Coecobrya sp. COE2. Next base: position 5,628 of record JAHZMV010000517.1, read on the forward strand.
GAAAAGAAATAAATAACTAAAATAATTAATTAGCGCAGGCTTAAGATTTTAAGTTTTGTTTTCAATTTATTTAGGATACACATTGCCAAACATTTGTAATGTGTTATTATGGGTCCTTTCATTGTTCATTTGATCATTAAAAATTATATTCTCTGTGGATATTGCGTTTTATCGACTACATAATGCATATAGGCAATATGTATTTAAACATACGTACATATATATACCTGGTCTTCAAAAATGAAACATACAAAAGTTCCAATGCCTTATAACGTTGAGCAACACAAAGACTACATATAATTTTAAAAGAAACATAAAACAGCTTTCGAAACAGTTCATTTTTTTTAAATATAAAAAGTAATTCTGTATTCGTCAATCCATCTCTTTGATCATCCATTCAATCATCAAACCATCATAAATACTGAATTCAGCTAATTATTGAACTCATGAAGCTACACTATATTCTGCATTCTGCAATGTCAATTGTTAAAGAGTGACAACAGATAAACAAAATCGATTTGGCGACGCAAGTAAAACCAGTATATTTATACTTTCAAACTGCTTACTGCATATTACCTATATGTAGGTATATACCTAACAGCGTAAGCTATCTCCATGCATGTAGGCAAAGGCATTAGTAAGTCTTCTTCTTGTTTATTTCTAAGAGAGAGGCACTCTATTTGTATGAGTGTGTTTTATAATAAGTTGTTAATAAATTGCTTACCTAACACATTATATTTTGTTTGTACAACAAAAAAGGGTATAATTGAAAGCTTTATCATCAACGTTTATGCTGATTTAAGAGTTGTGGATGTGGTCAGATGCTAAGTATGACATGGCTTTAAAACAATAGATGTACTAAAACCGCATAACATACTATTTATAGTATTTACATCACGCTCCAAAAGGTTTATCGTTTAATTTGAATCTATTTTTTTTAATTTGACAGATTGATTGTTTAGAAAGGTCCTGATAATAATCAATTTGTTTAACCAAAAATCTACGATTTCTGGCCAGTGATTAACTACATGAGAGCAAAATTGAGAAAAATTATTTGATTGCCATTTCTAATTCCTTGCTTCATCACATTTTAAATGAATATTTAAAAGAATCCTCATGAACATTTTATTTTTCCTTATTTTCCTTCCATTTGCCTTTCCTCTCGGCGTGTCGCTTTTTTAATCAGCCTGTTCACATCTCAAGTGTTGGCGCATTAATGACAAACTAATTATTTGTACTTCATACCGTTTTCCGCATTTTTGAAAAATGATTAACGGACAACAAGCGGGCTACTTATTATCATAGAACTTCATGTTTCTTCAAATTCATGAGTCATGAACACGAGTGAAAAACACTTTGATCAATTATATATGCACATTTCAAAAAATGAAGGGTAATAATTTTCCTTATTCCCAAGAGCGTTCCGTCACACATGCACTCAGATTGAACAACGCCTGTGATGTTGTCGTTGTCATTGTCAGCATCGCAAAATATAAAATTGGTACAACTAACAAATTATGTCGTTGTCCACGAATGCATGTACAGCATGTACCAACCCAAGTAAAACGGATGCATTTATGCCCTTAAACTTCAAAAAATATTACAGGAAGATGGCTTGCGTATACTTTGAAAGAAAAATCACACACAAGCAGCGGAAAAAACTTTCGCTAGAAACATATTGGGTAGCAAAAAAAGAAAAGGTAATACTTTCATGGGAAGAAATTTTGATCTTTCAACTTCCTTAGATATCTAGATAATCTTCCTGATAACCATGTATTAAAAACTTGGCTTAGAAAATCGGACATTATTAGGTTACTTTACTTTGTAGTCGGTCAGGTCGGTTGGAATATATTCATAAGTAGTCACGGACAGACAGACAACGTAGGCATTCCCAATAAATTTGCTAGTGCGTTTTTTAATAATGATAAATTGGTATTAGCCAAGATGAAATTACTATGTTGTCACGCATTTTACTACATGTACATAGGTATATCTCGTTCATACATATTCCAATGGTCACAGTCACTGAATTGTACACCACCCGTCATTAACCGTGCCTTCTGTTTGAGAATAGCCTAAACGTTATCTTGAAAAAGCAAATCATTATTTTTCAAAAGATAACAATTTCTGAAACTAAAATGAACAAAAATCATAATTTAGACTGTCGCATGGTGTTTTGTTTCTCATACATCGTACATCTTCACGAAAGGAAATACAGGAAAATAGAATTGGTTGTGGTAGTTCTTTCACTTGTTACACGTGCAGTGCTAGTACTGTTAGGTCGGGAGCTAATCTGGGTGATTTTTTTTGTTCATATTCTTTCATGCGCGCATATACGTCATATCATGATTGTACTTATTATATGCTTTGTAGATTGCACTTGTGCACAAAACCATTAACTAATGGGTTGGATTTGGGATACGTATAAGTTTGCAATAAAAATGTAGCATGATACTCACTTAAAGTGTCATTATTTAAGTATGTTCTGCTTATTTTTATAGTGCACTGGCCTCAGTAATCTGGTTGAAAATAATCAGTCATCGCGTCAAATGTTTTTATAAGCGATATAGTCTTGCCTATTAATAATCCATCAGTGATGGACCATCGTTTAGTACATCTTCAGCGTGACGTACCAATTTTTTACCCACGGCAATGATATACCTAGTGAGGCATCTTCGAACATTGAATATGCATTCGTTCATCTGCTTCACCAACACAAAATAACGGGGTAATTATACATCATAAAAAAGTATAATACATTTACTGTATACAATGCTTTAATTATGCATGTAAACGAGAATGTTCTTTGAGTTTGTTCATTGCGGTGGTCTCAGCAGGCCCAAACATTTTGTCCTACACCACATTTAAAATCGCTCTCTTGCGACAGGACATAAGATCGATTTTAACAATCAGAGTTCCCGTGCGGACTATGCTGTAAAATATACATATGCAAACACAATAACCGTCATTTTGTATCCTGTCCTACCATCATAACTTATGTCCTTCTTGTGCATAGAGTCATTTCATTAATTTAAAATTCGAATTGCATGCAGTAAAATGGTAGCACTAACTCTATTCTAACTACTACTTATACATACATAGGTATATTGTATCAGAGAGCATCTTTGTGTCCCAACACGTCGTTCATCCATCAGTAACCCCCTAAATTTCCCATTATGGCTGTACGCCCGTACATCGTGCAATTTCCTTTTATCAGTTTATTATCAGAAGGATATAAAAATATGATTTCTAAAACTGCTTACCATTGCCTACCCACCTTCTGTACACAAAGGCGCAATGTCTCGGCAATATGTTAGCGAAGCAAGGCTTTAACTTGACCAATCTTTTTGAATCTTGAATGCTGTCTTTCATGTATGGCATGTATAAATCCTAAAGTATCCAAAAATAGCCACCGTAGAAGACAACAATCGATTCGTATATGCCAAAGAATGAATACGGGATTCTTTTTTTGAAAATGCAAGCCGCATGGGTATGTATACTCAAACATAGTTATAGGTCTTGCATTGCATGTAAGGTGCATAGATATAGCTATTATAAGAACTAAAATGCCAATACATTCACTGTATTTCTTGCACTTGTTCTGAACGATCATATTTTAAGAACCCAACAGCAAAGGCAACGGTAGTAATAAACCTCACTTCCTCAGCACTAAAACTGAAGTTAACCACCGTACTATTTGGAATTTAGGGTTACACAATTCATTGATTGTCAACCACGTATCGTCACCATCCAAGTGTGTACGTGCGAACCCTGAAACATGCCAAAATAGAAATACACATATAAATAAATAGAATATAAAATGCCTACCTACACAACTGATAACGTTTTATGTATGCGCGTAAGGTACCCGTGTGAAAAACACAGTTTTAAACGGACGGACTAGGCACATACTTATTTTAACAAGGACATCATTTACTGAGCCAAAATGATGGTGGTGGTGGTGCTACCCCTTCGTCGGCAGAAGCAATAATAAATTTTGGATAAAGGGTTGAAGTCTGCAAAAGTGCATGAGCTGAAGGTATGTCGTCCTGTATATTTGGTAAAAGTAACTGCGGCAAGATAGGAGCACCTTCCTGAAGACTAACTGCAAAGCTTCCCTTATTTTATCTGTCTTTCCTGTGATGGATGATAGTGATGTCCTGTCTCCTATCTACAAGAATGCATAGCTTTGTGTAATACCAAGTTTTGAATGGCTTAAGTACTACAAACATTGGGGTTTACCTTGCAAGTATACCAAATATATATAGCCCCAAAAATCTTCAGAGAACTTTTTAGACGACAGAGACGCTACTTGATACCACAACTTTCTAAATGATTGCTGCTTTTGCAGTTTATGAAGAGTCCCAGTAGCAAATTATTATTTACAAATTCGAATAGGGCTAAAGGACATTTTTTCCCTTCCATTCACTTTTTAAGTGAGTTCAACTGTTTTAAGCTTTCCTTTAGCCCCAGACTTTCAGTTGGTGACAAATTTAATTTAAATTACATTATATTTTTATTAAATGTGTCTTTGACTAATTTTCCGAAGAAATGTGCACAACCAAAAGAAAATCTCGAAGTCCCCCAGTGCCTAACAAATCGGTGCATGGAGCTAACGGTAGTGCAAATATGGAAAACGGGGCTGCAAAAGGCGATGGAGTTGTTAAAAACGAAACAACTTGGAGTTGGGCCGTCATAAAAGAAATGGGGATCGTATGGAGGAATGTGATTATTATGGCCTATATTCATCTTGTCGGTGTGTATGGGTTCTTCGTTTGGTTTACTGGTCAGCTTCGTTGGACTACAATTATTTTTGGTAAATCTGATTACAAATAGAGCTTTATGAAGAATACAAATTTACTTTTACATGAATATTTATAAAGCTGATGGGCATCAATAATTAATACAAAATATATTGATCCGTATAATTAAATTATAGGTTTCCTTTGGGGCTATATGACTTCCTTTGGCGTTACCGCTGGTGCACATAGACTATGGGCTCACAAGTGCTATAAGGCCAAGCTGCCATTGAGAATCCTCCTTTGTTTCATGCAGACATGCGGCTGTCAGGTACAAAGTTGTTTTTTGTGTCAAATTTTGCACTTCAAATTTAGAAGTTTGCAAATCATGTATGCACTAGGTTGGAACAATTATCAATAATGTTGCATATTAATAAACAGAATAGTATTTATGAATGGTGCCGTGATCATCGTGTTCATCACAAATTCACCGAAACGGATGCCGATCCTCATAACGTCAAACGAGGATTCTTTTTTGCTCATGTTGGTTGGCTTCTCATTAAGAAACATGATGACGTAAAGACCAAAGGAAAACTTGTTGATATGTCAGATCTCGAACAGGATCCAGTTGTAATGTTTCAGAAAAAGTAATTTGTAATCAAAGTTAATTCTATGCATTATATTACCTATTTATTATTACAATGGATATACTACTGATGTTTTCAAAATGTTATTTTTTGTAAAGGTTTTTCATACCGCTGACCATCCTATGTTGCTTCTACCTTCCTTACCAGCTTCCAGTGTGGCTTGGAGAGGATAAGTTAAAATCTTGGAACATGGTAGTAACCCGATACATGCTTACGTTGAACTTCACTTGGCTTGTGAATAGCGCTGCTCACATGTGGGGGCCAAAGCCATACGATAGGTAAGCTTATTGCATCAATTTAAGATTTTGTTATATACCTAATTGGTGCTAATTGCTGACCAAATAAGCGCAAAGCTAAAATAACTGTTTTCTTTTTTCCAAAGTAATATTCACGCTGTACACGATGCTGATGTAATTTCAAGTAACAATAACGCTGAACATGGACATATCGCTCCAAACTCTTGGGGATGGGATGACAAAGATGTGACTGCAGAAGAAAGAGACATTACTATTATTTTGAACAAAGTTGACTCTAAAGAGGAATGAAGCTGACTTCCAATAAAATATATCAGATTTGGGGTAGTAATTTAGTATTATAGGATAGCAATAATATGACATTAGAAAATCTACTTATGCGTGCTAATTCTAATAGAAACTTTCAGATAATAATTTTATTTAAGTTCTTGTTCCTTCAATATGCTCAATATTTTTATAAGATTAAGTAATAAAATACACTTATTTGTAATGTGTTATAAGTTATCAAGTACATTTTCGAAACAGAAATGTTAGCCACTTCACGTAATTCAATCGTTGCGTACTGATTTATGTACAATAAAATCTTTCATATTAAATGTATTCCTTTGTACAAAAAACAAAATAGTAGCCGTTTTACCATTATTTGCTCACAACCAAATATATCTCCTTCGTCGATCAAGTGTCCGCAGAGGCAGCACAATTCCATCCACTTCCTTCTGAATATTATTGCATTCCACGTGACCATCATCGTCATCATAGTAGGATCTTACAATTCCGCAAAGGATTCGCTTACGGCAAACAGTGTCACAGGGATCATGTTGCTGAAAGTTGGGATCTATTGCCTTGTAATAATGTCTGCAAAAGGTTCAATGAATTTTACTTTAAATATTGGTTTTTGTGAAATTTGAGTAAACGTCCTTCACCCCGGGGAATGCACTTACTTGTAAAATAAATTAAATGTATTTTCATCCTTTGCCATGGTGGAAACAAAGCCCCTTAAGGATGTTGGGAGTACGTCTGGAATGTTATACGCTTTGGTAGCTTGATAGGACTGGAACCACTCTACAAACATGTCATCTTCTACCGGACTGGCTTCAACAGTACCATTCGGACCGTACAAATTCCTGTACTTCTCATTGGCCATATCCAAGTCATAAATCCAAGTTTCGTGGTCGATAATATTTCCGTAAGAGTTGTCATTTGCATCCATGTGATAAATCCTATAACCTGGATTGAATATCCTATAAGGAGTAAGGCTGGGTCCTATCCACATGACGTTAATTGGCATTGATTTGTTTTTGGGGTCATGAAGGATCCTAAACTCATCGTAGTGGGTGTGTCCATAAAACTGTCCTGTGACCGTATCTTTGTACCTTGCAATTATTTTGTAGAACTCCCTTGACCACGTTTTCGAACAATCTTCATGGCCTGGGGGAACGTGACCGATGACGTGTGCAGTCTTCTTCTCCTTTTGAGTTATATATAGCTCATTCTGAAGCCAATTGAGCATATCACCGGGATCCTTGGGAGAGTATGTTTGCCACATATTGAATCCATAGCAGACATTAGTGTTGACCACAATGGCTCTCATCTTTTCGTTAATTTCCACTACAAAGTGGCCAGCTCTGAGGAAATTTTCTTTTTCTGCATCAGGGATCCACTGCTTCCAAGATTCATACGCGGTTTCGTATACCCAATCTTGTCTCAAGTCCTGAGGAATGGGATTGGATTCAGGAGGCGAAAAGGTACGACTAGAGGGGCTGTACAGATTAACTGGATGCGCTTCATGATTTCCAAGACAAGGGACAATCCTCGTATTGGGAAAATAATCATAGAGCACTTTGGACACTGAAGTGATAATGTGCTTATTTTCTTCTTCGTCCGTATACCAAATGTTATGAGGTACAAGATCCCCTGTCATGTAAATAAGATCAATGTCTGGATGTTGTCGCTGGATATGGGCTAAGGTCAAGTGAAGCATTTTCATTGGTGCATCGCATTTTCTGTTATCCCCATAATATCCAGCACCCACTTCAGTTTCGTTAGGATAACCAAACCTCTCCTGGCAGCAGAGGACCTCATTTTCGCATTCTGCGTCTGTTCCAGTTTTATATTCCGGATCAATATGCAGATCAGCCAAATGCAGAATTTTCTTTGGTTTATTTTCCATTCTCTTTGTCGAGAGAGGAGTAACAACATCGACATAATCAGCGGGGTCTGGCACAGGTTCTTTATCTTGTGTGAGCGGAGGTAGTGTCACGTACTGGTGGATGGGTTCCACTTCCCAATTAAACTCTGAACTTGAAGCACGTTTGCGAGATATACGACACCCAAGCGACTGAAAAGTGACCCCGCAGAACTCGTTAGGACTCAATTTTTGCTTTCTTTGCTTGACAATCCAATAAAAGGTTGGCCCGAGGCGTTGGATAACACCTTCGCAAACGTCAGGGTGAGCCAAACGGAAAAAGCGACACGTGAACAGTGTGAACAATTCTAGATTTTCCCGGCTTGTATTTTGCCTATTAATCTAGTTCAAAAAATGTTTGCCTTCTAATAAATCAAGCTTCAATCACACTTCTTAAATAGCTAGTTTATAAATACTTAATATTTTAAATACTTGCCTGATACATTAGCACTCCAGTATATACTTGGCATGCCGCACACACCGAATCCCTCTTAACGTTTTCACCAAATCCCGTAAAAATCTGACGGAAAACAGACATGTCTGGGATGCCATGTAAGGATGCATTTACCTTAGTATTTGCATCCGTATTATTCCACGCTCCAGGTGCTTCCATTTGAGCAATGAGGAAATCATGCATGTCAATAATTTGTCGATCCAATTCGTCTTGACTGAGCATTATTTCGGCACTAGAGTTGTCGCTTCCATCTAACCGGTTTAAACAATCAAAACTTTTTATGCTTATTATGCATTATTGAACTACAATCAATGTGTAGATAAGCTTCAATATACAATGTTTAAATGATAAAAGTTAGTATTGCTAACGTTCGTGATCAGGACAGGGGTGCACCCAAGACGCTCTCAGTATTACCAAAATACTAACCACTACAGATCCAACGATAATATCTGGAAACCTGGTGAGGGGCTTCATGTTTCCAGATGCGTGTAACCTAAGTTTATTCGATCCTTTGAAAACAATTTCCAATTCAAGTATGTCCTCCACACTTGTCACAACGCCGAATTTATTGGGTTAGGCATTCTATTCAAATCTTTTCAAAACGCTTTTTTGCAAGATTCAATTAAAAAGCAAAACTATAATGTGCCATGTTTTGCTAAACTCACAGGTTTTTGGAACGCGAGAACAAGTGCTATTTATAGGCTTTGTTCGATTGCAAATCATAACCTACGTGCAAGTAATTATGAATTGTGTTATGCGCGCCGCAAAGAGCGTATTAGCATATTAATGGCAAAGCGATTTCAACAATAATAATATTTCATGCTTATTTGTCCTTGACTCTCCATTTGTTTTGGCGTCAACAGAGCTAAATGAATGGCACTGATCTACAAAACCGTTGGGTTTCAGACAAACATTTTGCTTATTTCTGTATGAGTGCCTGTATGGAAATCAAAGTGAATTATAGGTATTTTTTTTTCATTCTCATGAAACGATTGCTAATCAATTAATTAATTAGATGTTACAAAAAGTCTAGCTATATTTGCCTCGCGTCATAATGTGTTTCAACACTGCAAATTGCAACAGTAACACCTTTCATTTAAATACCACACAACAGTTAGCTTGTTACAGCAGGTTCAGGGAAAACATTTCGAAACCCTCTAACGAAAATTTTGTATACATTCATCAAAAAATATTTAGAGATACAGAAAATTAAATGTAAAATTACATCTTCAAGATTAGTTAAAGTAATCAACATTGATTTTCCCATTAACTTGCACTGGAGAGCATTTCCATACTAAACACATAAATACATTGGAAATGAGAGAGTCATGGAATGGTTTGACAAGCCACACAGCCTCATAAAACATCCGATAAAATGCACTTTCCCGTCTTACGAAGGTAATTGTATTTGTCTCACAACGCCCCAGGCCGTGTTTGGTCGACGTTGCATTCGTCAGCGTCACTGATCAACTACAACAGTGGTTGCCATGGAACATTCCACGCAAGTTGTTTTATTGCCAAAGTCATGTAGTCAAATGCACTCGAATGAGCTGCTGCAGATCACTTTCGTCCGAAATTAGATTAGTCGCATTTAGTTTTCTCATTTCATTTTCAAAATTCTCGTAGAACATTTTTCAAAATTCTCAGTGAAAGCCAAAGGATTTTCTGCCGGAACTGTTCGAAAGTGTGGAAACCTCTTTGTTCCTCTGCCCCCACCGGAACAGCCACTACTTCACCCGTTTACTTTACTAATCGTTCCCCCTTTTAATCCATCAAAATGTGTGGAGGTTGCGGAGGAGGTGGCGGTGGTGGAATGTCATCATCTCAATGCTGTTGCCTTCAGAAGCTCATCACTGACCCCTGTTACCAAAAGCTTTGCTGTAATCAAAGGAAGAAGGTCTGCTACAAGCCGTTTATTCCATCTTACGAGCGATGTGATGAAGAGGTGGGTAACCTATAACTTTACAATCATTATTACAAGGCATTTTGATGAGTGAAACCAGTGGGGACTGCAGACATGAAGGAGAAAAAACTAATGCACTTTTCTTTGTTTTATTTTTTTCAGGTGAAAATGGGAAAGCTTTTGGGATTCGACTATCAGCGTAGGTGGTTCTGCGAGCGTAACGTCTGGATGTGTAAGGTGTACGGACAATGTGGAGGTGGACGATGCTGTTAGCAAGACGGGCTCCCCCAAGGACTTATGGGATTTCTTCCGGGCGTCATGGGCATGACAAGGAAGGTTGAAAGAATGGACAAGACCAAGGATAGCCGAAGAACAGCCACGGTTGGAAAAGACTTTGCTCAAAATTCTAAATTTGGATGTCCATTTTTCCACCAGTAATGGTATCCATTTCGAATTAGTCCATGTTATTAGCATTCAGTTTACTAATCCAATTTTTTTTGATTGTCAATAAAGTGATCAAATGTCTAATACAGAATATGTAAATATATCGTGACTATTGTGGACCTATATAATTTAGCGTTACTTATTTGATGGTTTATGTAATATTCAATTTTATGTTTAAGTTCTTCAATAGTAAGTAGTAGCACCAACTGCATCAACACCGTAATTAATTAAGTCATAAGTTATTTACCTAATTTGAGTAGTAGATTGTAGATATGTAGTAGTTTTTATTTTTCTAATCGTTAAGTTTTTAAGCAAACGTAGTTAAGTAGTATGCACTAGCGTGTGGTAATGATAAGAGAGAGTACCAAATATTCCATCATTCGGTTTTATAAAACTAAAAAGTACATCTAAATAACTCGTTTTACCTTGGTCCATAATATGTTCCAAGTTTTCCAATCACTGTAGTCTGAATTGTCTGCATAAAAATAGAAAAAATAGTGTTATGGTAGGTTGGCTTTTTCTGGCATCGACTCTTGGGTGGGTCCGGTAGTCTACGTAAATATGCAAATCATTAATCAATTTTCAGTAATTGGAAAGTTCATTACTGTTTATTTCATTTGTAATCTGTGTGTAAAATCCTCACTAGCATATTTTTAATAACTAATATTTTCACTAATTTTTATATCCCTTGTCGGAGATTGTTATATTACTTTTCACCAATTATTTTAATGCATATATATTTTCCAATATTGTTAAATCATTTACGTGAAATGCTTATATAAAACCCACACCAAAAGATTTTCCCTTAACCATAATATACATAGTTTGATTACTTTACTTCAAATTTTCTCCGCCCCGTAGACTTATTAACTTTGTAAGTGAATAAAGCCTTTTCTAACTCATGCCGTTAAGCAGAGTTACGGTCCTTCGTAAAGAGTGTCGTTTTCATGATTAGAACCTATTGTACCCTTTGTCCAATTTTAACCAAGCAAATTATATTACGTGTACGAATTGGATCAGTCGTCAATTAAAGTAAACTAGTATTTGGAACAAAGTATTTAGATAAATCAATAAAACTTTGAAGACTATATATTTAGCTCAGAGGAAACTCGTTACCTTCCGGAATGTGACATAAATTAGAAAATGCAACGCTTGATATTCACAGGAAAATGCGGCTCAAGAGCCTTAGCGAGCTCCATGCGAAATTTTATGGATATATGTACATATTTACAAGTATTTTTGAAGAAGTTGTAGAATGTTTCACTCCAGAAAGTACACTATATAAGGCTTTCAGGCAACCTTACCTTAATATAGTCTTTGGTAAAAATTACAACATAATGTCATTGAGATATATACTGGGGAGAGGCATCACATTGCGATTACCGCAGTGTAAAATTATATATTTTTTGAAAATTAGTCTATCATTTTATTTGTTGAAGGACAATCGCCAAACTTTCTAAAGGCTATCTCCACCCATGTTTTTAAATAACAAATTATTACCAATATCGCACATTACTAGCATTTACATTTTATGTAACCTATCACCGATTTTTTACATTGTTGCCTCCTCAGTTTATATCTTTCTTGATATTTGTAGATAAAAATTTCCTGTGTGTGAAGGCTATATGGAGTATAGTTCCCATTAAAGCAAGGTGTTTTTAAAAAATAGTGATAGGATTTTAAGTGATTATCTCCAGACACTGCGGTAATATTCCTCTCAAATGAATCAACATCTACTAGGTTCAGGTTCAGTGGCCAGAGGTCGAAAGGTCCAATGTCCCATTGAAGATTTTATTGTGTGCTAAAAGTGTTACATAAATATCATCAACATTATTCTGCGTTTTCTTCCAAAGTCTCGGTCAACTCCATTACCGGCAGTTATTGATGCTGTAATAGTTATGTGACAACCCCACGCCCACGGAGTCCTTCCAAGAAACACCTTTTCGCATGTTACTTACATACATTAGGCAATAAGGCAATGTAGCAAAACCGGAGCTTGGTCATCGAAAGTAAAGAATGTTTTATCCTGGCAGTTACATTTTGAAAATGTTATAATAGCAACATTATGCACAAAGCTACTATTTTGCAACTATTGGGTTAATGTAAAATCGAGCAAGAAAGAGAACGGTTTTTTATAATGATCTCGCTTCATTGTCATTCATACTTGTACCGATAATTTTTTAACGATTATTTTTATCGCATTAGTTCTTTCTTTGTGATAATATCTCGCGTTTTCGTCATATATCACTATATGATTAACTGCTTTAAATTATCTTATCAGGGCATCAAGACTATTCGTTCAAGTCAATTTCCTTTCAAATTGCAGGAGAAGTCTCTAGCAATCGAGAAGGAACATTTACATGGTTCAGAAGGAGGTTCATTTTATGGTGTGGGAATACAATGCAAGGCTCGATTCACCACCATATTATATCTTCCTCTCAACAAGTTCTACCCGGAAAAAGAGACAGGAAAAAATCATATAGCAAACATTTAGATTTGAGTAAAAATGAATTCTATTTGGATAACCTACGAATGAAAATAGATATTTGGATAGATAGTATTTCCCGTTTGTTCTAAAGTTGACAAATAATTACTTTTATGCATTCCATTTCTTTAGTACGCTGATGCCCTTCTTTCCCCTTCCTGGATTACTGGAGCCTTCTCAGGTACCCTTACTTCCGCTTCCTGGATTACTGGAAGCTTTAAATCTAAAGGCTCCAGTAATCCAGGAAGCGGAAGTAAGGGTACCTGAGAAAGCTCCAGTAATCCAGGAAGCGGAAGTAAGGGTACCTGAGAAGGCTCCAGTAATACAGGAAGCGGAAGTAAGGGTACCTAAGAAGGCTCCAGCAATCCAGGAAGCGGAAGTAAGGAAGAGAAGGCTCTATTTTCATTCATAGGTTATCCAAATAGAATTCATATTTAACTCAGAACTAAATTTTTGCAGCCTGAGTTGGAACTGAGAAAATTCCTGAACTTGTTCATCTAATCCCAATCACGATTTCCAATTCCCCTATTCATCGTTGAGCCACATGTATCCTAGAATTTGGATCCCATTTACTAAATTGATCCCGAAAGAAAATCCACCCCAAATATATCTGCCGTGGTGAAGTTAAGGAATCTCATGCCTATCATGAAACGAGGAAACAATTTGCAAAATTTTCAACTAGGAGTTCATGTCCGACCATGAGGATCTTGTTGACGACTTTGATCGAGTGGCTGTTGGAAAGATTTTATAAGTGAAGTAGGTGTCCCCAATGAAGCCGCTATAGCAGAGCAGCTTGATAAGATTAATATCTCAAAAAGCACAACCAGGCCTAGCTAACTGCAGCAAATAAGTAGAAAAGGCTGGACTACTGTATAAAACGCTTGAATACTGTAGCCAAATTGTCAGGATTCAAGATAATTATTAAAGTATCGTTAATGAGCATTTCGAAAATAATATGTGTATATTTTGATGCTGTTTTGAAAGGTGTGCTAATTACTAATAGGCCAAAAACCCGATTTTAATCCTACAGCTACTTGTTATTTCTCACCATTTGAAACGTTTGAAATATAGCAATAACTGGTAAGCGTTGTAGTTTAATTATAATATGTAGTTCCCTTGTTCCCTACATATATACAAGCTTAGACTTAGCTTAATAATATGTACTTTGAAATTTTTTAGACATATGACTATGACCAACTAATTATTACTTTTTCTCTATTTCAGATGAAACAAAACATCTTAACGGACTAAATCGAATCATCTCAGTATCGTTCCAAATCAATTACTAGAAAATTTAAACGAAGAATACTCAACCAATCAATTGAAAATATTTTATATAAATGTACTTTTATTATTGTAATCAACGAGCTATCATATTCGTCGACATATTTTACATATTATTAGATAATAACAAAAGAGTTTCTCTTTTAAACGAAATGCTTCAGATCTTCCTGTTCCATACTAATGCAAAATGTTGAAATAAAAATTCCCACAATAATAGTTGAGTGAACTTCCAATATCATTTCATCAGTAGATAGTCAAAGCTAAATGTTAGGGTATGGCAAGGAAACTGATGAATGCTATGAATATTTTTAGTATTGCTCTTGCTCCTTCAAAAGGATTAGAATTTGGCTGATGCAGATTAATAAGTACTGTGATACATTGCCGAGGGTATAATCGGTATAATAGATTAAGGGAAACGGTATAATATTTCAAACGATCGTTGTTTTAATCATGTCAAATTGCTGTGGTGCTTCTGGCTGCACTGGAGCCATCAGGGATACCTGTAACTACTTTTACTCACTCGTTGGCGATCCGTGTTACGGAGGCTTATGCTGCGCTGACCTTCCCAAAATCAGTTACAAGCCATTCATTCCATCTTACGAAAGAGTTCGACTGGTGAGTTAACGTCTAAAACAACTGCCTTCAAACAAGGTTAAGTTCCAACAACTGTCACTTAAAACGTCTGCCCAGCTCTTATTTCATAAATGAAGTGTTTGAATTGATATGCAGAGACCACGCTACTCGGAAAAGAATGTTTGGCATGTGTGGAAGGTTTTTGGAAATAACATGGACCAAAGACAATGTTGCAGACCTGACCGTTTATTGTGATCGAGTAGTTTAGTCAGCCGCCATCCTTGCAAAAAGGGTGTTACTCTTTGCCAGTATTGTAATTATACTTTCAAACGGTTTCCTCAAAATTTTAAATGAATACGAACAAACAATTAAACGAACGGCTTCAATAAATTTTTCGTGGACTATGTAAAGTTAAGTTTTATTTCATAGTTTGATATTGTAGTGACAGGCCAATAATTCATAAAATCGATTTTATTTCATAAATCACTAAATGCAATCAATGAATATGTGTCACCATCTGAATCAAAGAAATTTAAAAAAATTAAGGCTTGGGTTTGAATAGAAATGACTTGGGCTTGAGGCACGCACACCTTGTCACATTCATTAAATGATGGATGGACAATTCTCATTGACTCATTAGATTAAAATTCACCATTATGCTTGAGCCTCAGCAAGCGCAGCTTTAAACCACTGGCCAAATAAATTCGCCCCAACCAAATTCAGCTCTTCCCATCCTTTGAACAAACTAGCACACTTTTCTAGGTACAAAGTGATTTCAGTGAAATTTGACAGATCATGCCCACATGCATCAAGTGTACTTAGAATTACTGACATTGAAAAGTCTGCAATCGTTAACTCACTTCCAGCGATGAAACCATCCCTGAGAAAATCCTCAACATGCCCCAATGCCTCGTCCAGTTTTTTGAGCTTTGAGGGATCCAATGATTCTTTATTATATATCACAGGGAACTATATAAAGAGTGAAATTAATAACCAATTAATTTACACATGAAAACGTTAAAATAATATACACTTGCAAGGAGCTATTATTATTTAAATACATCTAATTATATGCAATTACTAACTTACGTAGGTTTGTGAAAAGCTAACATAGAGAGTGCCCAAGTCAAAGCAGAGTCGCATGTCGACAACGGCCCGTTTGAATTCTTTATTATATATCACAGGGAACTATATAAAGAGTGAAATTAATAACCAATTAATTTACACAAGAAAACGTTAAAATAATATACACTTGCAAGGAACTATTATTGTTTAAGTACTAACTATATGTAATTACTAACTTACGTAGGTTTGTGAAAAGCTAACATAGAGAGTGCCCAAGTCAAAGCAGAGTCGCATGTCGACAACGGCCCGTTTGCCTGGGTCGGCAGGATATAAAGCGTCATCCGAGTACTTGTTTGCCAGGTACATTAACATGGCACGACTCTCGGTCAGAACAAATCCATTGTCAATCAGCGTTGGAATCGTATGTTGCGGATTAATCTTGGATGCACAATAAAAGTTCTAATGAAAACATGATTGCTGCTTCCTATACAACGTAATTATGCAATGTTTCTTATAACCACCTGGAGAAAATCGGCCCCAAAATTTTGACCTATGCTCAGGTCGATGTTTTTGATGTCCATTTCAATCCCCAAATACTCTGCCAACAGTCGAATCATCCGACAGGGTGGAGATGGGGCATATTGATACAATTCAATAGGCATCCTATGTTTTAATGTAAATGCAAAGGTAACTCGATTGGAAACTATTTAAAAGACTTTCTCTGCACAGCATTCTACGATGTGAAAGAGAAGGACTGAACACCGACTAGTGTCAACGTCGCAGTTAAGGCTCTCCAGTTTTCCTGTAGCAATTGGCTCTATAATTGACTAAATTGACTTGGCAGTGGGTGTTAGCCAAAGTTGACATAATAAAAACTTCATGGTCCCGTCGTCGGCTTAAGCAGAATAGAGAAAGCACAAGGAAAGGAAGGTCTCCTTAAATATTCATAAGCGAAGTTACCCGTGTGTAGCTTTTTTCCATGTCAGATGCAAGCCAAAGACAACCATACCATTTCATCAACCATATCTATTTATAATTTACCATTAACGTGTCTTATAGCAGAGCACTTTTGTCATGGTTCTTGAAAAAGGTTAAATCGACTAATGTACATTATTGGATATGGTATAGCAGTAGATCCAATTCGCAATGTTATGTCTGGTCTATTAATAATTGTAGTATGAAAATACGGTATTTTTGTAGAGATGTGTTTTTTTAGTATTAACGTTTATTCATCCGAAATTCCCAATATGCTTTAATTACACCTAATTACATATCTGATCGGTGCAAAATTAATAATCTTCAGGCATTTATATAAAACGGTGGCATTAAATCCAATTATTTAAGCAAGGCTGATAAAGTCGAGAAAATATAGTATTCCAAACAAAGGTGGTGATTCTTAAAGAATGTTTATTTATTCAGCCACCAAAATTGTGTCTCACACAATGATCATGAATAGTATACTTACGCTCACTCAACAACTTGATGGTACAAAACCGTATTCAAATATTTATTGCAAATACAGGTACAACCAGACTGACTGATAACAAAAAAGAAGGCCACCCGTATACAAAATATGTAACGTAAACATAAAATCAATATCGATTCGCATTTGTAATTTTTATGAAACTCTCCGAAAGCGTCTCTGGACCTCATACTTAATTCCACTCATATGTACCCCTCACCAGTCGCTGGAAGTAAATGGCTACTGATTTAACGCCTGCTTAAAACCTCTGATTCTTTTCAAAACACACTTAATGTGGGTTAAAATGCCTCAAATAATAAAACAGCAAATAAATACACACCATAAACCGATGTTTGTATGCATTTCACAAACCAAACTGCTACAAGCAGATAAATAGCAGACTCCTGCCNAACGCCTGCTTAAAACCTCTGATTCTTTTCAAAACACACTTAATGTGGGTTAAAATGCCTCAAATAATAAAACAGCAAATAAATACACACCATAAACCGATGTTTGTATGCATTTCACAAACCAAACTGCTACAAGCAGATAAATAGCAGACTCCTGCCTGCATAATCATTAGTCATTAAGTCAGCAAGGTCACATAATCATGGACTACTTGACAAACTGACTTGATGTGTGAATATGGGGGCGTCATATTATTCGCATTTTTGCGAAAACATTTGCATTCACACAGGAAATTATTATCCCCAATGCTTATCAATGCAATCCCAATGGAAAATATAAATGAGGAGATTAGCTACTTAACAAAGAATGTGTCATAGGTCACCTATATTTAGACATCAATTGAATCCATACTTTTATGCACAGGGCTCAGATAAGCACTTATCGGATAAGTCTTATCCCACTCAATCTACCGAAGCATCACCCACGCGAGCTGTAGGCAACAAAGGCGTTGGATGACTCGCATTGAAAATACGTGGGCAATGAGGAAAATTGAGTAGAAAAGCGGTGCTTGTGAATAACTTGTATAAAAATTGATGTGAACCTTTTGGCTAAAAATCTGTCTACCTGCCTACCTGAGATGATACAGATGAATTGTTAGATGCACAATTGGTGTGTTGAGTGCATCTGACTGAATGATTATGTCTGTTAAATTTGCAATAACATTTCATTCATTCACACATCCACACATATTCACCTGTCATTCATCGTTCATATAAGCGTGAAATTTATACGTAACGCAATCTTATAGAGAG
>JAHZMV010000518.1:0-42996 GCA_027743765.1 Coecobrya sp. COE2
ATAGGCGTAACATAGTAGTGCTGGTAGTAAACATTTTTTAATGCAAAAGAAAAATTGTTGGAGCTGTCGGTGAAGGATTTAATAGCCAATCTTTGGCTAACAAGCAGCACTGTTCGCATATCATATCATCAGTCACGTCAGATTTTCAGCCTTTCGTCTTGAGTTACATTCAATCTCTATTTTCGATGATTTCCATCCCTCGGTAAGCGATTCGAGCGTACATTTAGAGAGAAAAGCAGAACAAAAGATCTTACAGTCTATTATTCGTCATTTGTATTAAATATATCAGAGATTAAGGTGATTTTTGCAGAGATCAGTTTAGGTTGACTGTCTTACGAGAAGAATTGTTCGAATTCCTATTGCTTGTAGGAGCTAATGGGTTTGCAGTTTAAACTTTGACATTTTGAGCTTTCTCTGAATACATTTTTTCTCTAATTCACTTCTATGTGTGAGGTAGTCACACTTTGTGACTCACACAACACAGCTTCCCAGAACAAAGCATATGCTATAAAACTTTAGTTCGGATTCGTTCTCTTAATTATTATATGGTATCAAAAATCAGGCTGCTAAAGCAAGTAAATCACAAGTATGTGGCGCAGCAGGTATTAATGTTATAAAAAACCGACAGATAGTTGGTTGTACTGACTGATTATAATGATACATATATACCTATGCAACTATAGTATAATTTTTATTATTCAGTACAATCAGCGTAGCATTCTACATAAGAAATAGAATTCATCACAAAAGATTCAAACGTGAAGTATGCACACAGCAGGCTTACATTTGAAATGCAAGAATAAAATCTCATAACTTTTTGTTTACTTACCACTGTGGTCTACTTAACCCACCAGAAATAAACTTCTTTCTACAGCAAATGAACTGCTACTTTTCATTGGAGTAATTCTGAGAATAGCTTACTTGTGAGGTTTATGAAATTAGTCGTCGAATGGCTTGTAATATAAGGCCATGAACCCATGCACATAATCAAGATGAGCAGTCTTATAAAATCTTATGATAGTCATCATCATTAAGAATTATCCTGGTGAGAGGCTCATTTGCTCGGCAGTTGGGAGGTTGGTCATATATACAATAAAAAGTAGATCCAGTACGGGCTTCAAGCAAGCAATGAGAAAGAACCATTTCATAAAATGTGATTTTCTACATTCTCCATCTAATATTCATTCAACTGTGTATATAGCTATAATATGAACTTGTTTGGTTGGTGGTACCAAGTTCTTAATTTAGTTAACACAATATATATTACACTTGACTAATTATTAATAGTTAGGCTAATATGCAATTACGACGAGTCACTTGGGAAGGAATGGTTTGCTCCTTTCTTCAATGAAGTTCAAACAATTTCTTTAGTTTTCAGAGCAGACCACCGACATTGATATGTCAAGGGTGCGGATAGAGTCATAATGACTTCATACCACCATCGTTGTGGTTTCTCCGTAGTTTTTTAGAAGATACAATGGGCGGACTTGATTATTTGAGAAGGTATGCATGCACTACGTATCAAACAAGATAAGTTGATTGAAGGGACGAAAGAAGATGGATAGATTCATGATATACGATGGGCAATTATTGAAATTAACAAGGTACTTGATGAATTGCGACGGGCCCGTTATACCTGTGAGAATTCACCATCATTTCTGATTTATAGGGAAGATTTAAAACTTACAATTAGATGGAGGTAATTTACATCAAAGTATATAGTCAGATTAGCACTAATTATCAGCTACAATTTTGCACTAATTATATATATGAGTGTTCTTGGAATAGAGTAACAATTATTACAATCAGAGTCATAAGTAAGTCATAAATATACATAAGCATGAAATAGCTTATGTGAAGGCAAATGCGACTGCACACCACACCTGCCTGGCAATCATTCAATTCTACGTTAGGTTGGGCGTTGATGCTATGAATCATGCAACTTTATTGTCCCAATCGTCTGACGCTTGCTGTTATGTTTTAATAATCTATCAGCAGACCAATTTCTGAAATAAGAAAAACTCTGTGGAAAGCATTACTCCATACAAGCTTTCACTACAAAACTGTGATTCCCACACATTCCATTCATTCACTAAAGGTAAGCAAGATTTCTTTCATTTGTAATGCGGCAGCAGCAGCCATAAACGAAAAGTAATTACCGACTTGTTGCAAAAAGCATCTCCATTAGGAAGTAAATTACAGGTAATTTTCACAATTAAATGAATACTGTGGAAGTTAAGAAACATACATTTGCTTATGTAGTTGTGCTCACAATATGCGTTTAAAGATTTGATGTATTTATATTATGCATGAACACAGGTCAATATCATCATCGCAGCTAATTATATGCAATTACTTTGAGTGAAAAAGGCTTTAGTTTAATGGTGTGCGTTATTACTGCATTATTTAAGAGTACACATGTCCAAGTTCGGATCAAATTGTTTACCTAGGTACATTTTAACATTGTATATTATTGACCTTTCCGTATTAATAGCTGTAAAAGGTCTAATTTTCAGTACAAATTCTGTTCTTTATAATCTATTAGGTACAATAATTGCTTAATCTTCGCCCAGAGTCTCAAAGTAATGCGAAAAGTAATCGGTGCGAGATCAATGAACATTACAGGTAATAATCATATAGAAATTTTAAACCAACCTTTATCGATGGTGCTAACCAAAGGTTATTTTTCAACAACAAACTTCAACGCTAATAAATACACAGCATCTCAGAAACTGCAGCGTATTATTTATTAAGCTATTAAGTAAAATATTGTTTCATAAAATCGTATTTGAAAATTGAGAGCATAGTAGGTGCAATAATCTTCATTCGGCTCGACTCCAAAGGTTACTTTTAAAAGGAATTCAATTTCATGCGTACCATCTTCAACAAATAATAAGATAAAAACTCTTTCAAGAGATTGGTTAAAGCACGTTTAAAATATAATTACAATTAAGCTGGCAAATGACAGGTAAACATTGTTATTCCGCACAGTGTGAATGTTGGCATTCTCTTCAAAATTATTGAACCTGACTGAGCAAATGAATATGTTACTTTCCTCGCTCAAGCATGACAGTATTAATTTCCCCTTTTGTAGGAGAAATGTTAAAATTTATAATGGTACAGCAAAGGAGCGGTTTTATCCTCGAGAATGATGAGACTGCATTGTTTAATATTTTTATGTCAAGTTCAGATTCACTCTTTAAAATAATGACGGAGGGACGGACAGATAAATATTCAGTATCTTTTACTGCAAGTAAACTGCTTTCACCTTAATAAACGGTAATAATGAACATCTTTTCATAATCATCTTCTCATGACCACATTGTAGTGAACCATGGTAAGACCATCAGCACCATCATCACAAAGGAAGTGGTTAGCCTCACCCTTTTACCACTTATTTCGTATGCATACATTTGTACATACCTTTCACATTTCAAAAAAGGTTAAAATGAATACGTGCTGACAGCACTAGATTTGTTACAAGAAACCAGTGAATGAGTGAAGTGACTAGCATATATACCGAAATGTGGACAGAAGAATTCATATTTCAAAAAGAATATTATTTTCCAAATACGACCATCATCAGTTTCGGCGGCAGCTGAAATTATGCCGTCGTTGCACCATGAGCTCTTAAAGCGCATACAAATGGTATGGTACATGAGACATGAAGAATGTCTTTATGCTCGTTTTCATTATGGAAGGCACTTTATTCACTTGATGAGTCCTCGACGTTGGAATAGTGATGAAAAGGAACAAAAGGGAAAACTATAATTATTACGCATATACGTGGAATTTTCCCCATTTTGTATTCTCACAATCAGCGTCAGCATTAATAGTAATCTTTGGATTCTACACCAGTTCCATTCAAACGGGTTGAATATTATATTAAACGATGCCAACTCTTGTTACAACTAAAACCATGCACACACGACACGGCTCATCACCATATAATATGAATTCTCGTAGTGTTTTGGTCGATAACAAGCGAATAATGCCATTTACCGATACGAAAGGCAATATAAAGCCCAAAGGTGAATCTGAGCTAACTAGCTGGGTAAGACAGGGTTAAAACGAGACTTCTTGCTGTGCATTCGTTGAACAATTCTAATTGTGACCAGCATGGGGCAACTTTATGGGTTTTGGTTGCATCAAATTAGCCCAAACCCTTTATTTTGGGAGTGAAATGTGGGTATATGAATATGTAACGGAGATTTACAATCAGCATTCCATACATAACGTTAAAAATGTCTCGTCTTAAACGCAAGGTTTTCAAAGACATCATTCTATATTTTTCCGATTGTGATGGAATGTTTAAAAAATAATTTTACTAGTGTTGATTTGAAAAGGTCCCATTAGTATAACTATTGCATATTTGTAATGTGCAGGCAGATTACATTTATTTATTAGTCGAAATTCAACATTACATATGTAATTACAATTCTTGTATATTTCATTTGTTCATATGTAACAAGGTTAGAAGTGCCCAGAGACCGTTTGCTAACTCTAGTTTCCACTTTCCAGAGAATTTTATGATTGCTGAATGTTTCTGGAGTACGAATACATACTTGTCGGAAAAAGTGATCGCATAACCAGGTATTCCGGTTGAAAGGTTGATGATATGATGAGTATCTACTTACTACAAAGTTTTGTTTGTTGAGCACCCTAAACATTCCGTTTCTTTCTGGTCCCTACTTTTGATGTACAAACATACATAATAAATCAAAGCTCTAATTGCCCGTATAATAAATCAAATTTCATTATTCTCCTACCAATGTGAAAAACAATTCAACTGTTGTTCAATGTCGGCTAAAGCATATAATATTCCTAAAAATTGTGTAGGTACTTTGTGTAAACAAGTCACTAATAATTAGCATATAGGTATGTGGATTCAAGGAACAATAGTAATATTTTATGATACCGTATCTGTAGTACAGACTCTGTACATTCCAGTGGAGTAAATTGAGAGAGAAAACAGTAAAACAGCTAAATAGTTCAGATATGAACATTTATGATGATACCCACTCATCCAGGCAATGAGTCAGTTTTATTTGTTGCTAAATACAATTGAATATTAGGTATGTTACATAATGCATCTTTATGCATTTAGATAAGATTTGATATCTGCTTTACAAGTAATAATATTTAAAGTTATAAATATTTCATTTGGCAGTTATTGTACATTTTAAAAAGTAAATTTCTCTTTAAAAGAAACCCTTCTCTCAGAAGAGTTTCCACAAAGATAATTTTACTGACATGCTATGCTATGCTTAAATAGTAATTTGGATAGAGAAATTGGGAATACTCATTTAGTTATGTTTATTGTGATCGTGAATTCTACTTTCTACAATTGTATTCCACAGTTTGTAAGTAACGCATTGGCAGATAAGAAAGCAAATAAATAGCTGATCATTATCCTTTCATTGTGATTGCTGGGTATTGGTTATGCAAAGAAAAAAAGAGATTGAGACCCAAATATGCGGCTAGACAGGTATCTTAATGATGATGTTCTAGGGGTGATGGTGATGAGATGATGATAATCGAATGTTACATGATAGGGATAATGTGAGTATATATTCAAACGTAAAGCTTACCAACATTCCCATCTCTAAACTGATTTTATGACGCACTCGGAGCAAGTCATTTTAAAGAGGAAAAAGACCGTTTGCTGCCACGTGGGCCCTCGGAAAAGTTTTATTGCCCCAATAAGTAGAAATGACAGTCTCTTGTAGTAATCATCGGTACTACGGCAGCAGTAAAAGCAGCAGCATTGTTCTTATGACGAGCGTAAGGCGATGGATGGACGACCGTCCGACAACCCACCACCAAATGAACGTAAAAATCGTGAAGAGTTGTTAAAGTGGATAATGATGATGTCAGCAGCTAACGTATATCTCTCTCCCTAGCTGGTCTGGTTAAACTGACCAGGATCTTTTTGAAGGGTTGTTGCTTTGATGTAAGCAAGCCAAAATAATTTGTTTGTCTAAAAGTATTTTTTAATCTGGAAACTACGTACATTACAACTCTCAGACCTAATATTTTTTAAACAATAATGTGTGAAAGCGCAATACCGGTTAGGGCTGCTCATATTATTTGTACGTTCTGTACTTTTCCATTTCAACAGAATTTTGGCAAGAACTATGTAAGATGAAACTGCCTGACACTCTCTGTCGATGTGTGGGCGGTATAACATAAGCAGTGCTTTAATCGAGCTATTGTATTCGTTCGTCCCCAACTATTCATTAGCTGATAATGACTGGTAATTAAATTACTAGCTGAAAATGCTAATTATAATATGCCTTTCAACAGTGACGTCTAGTATGAATTCTATGATACAACTTTCCTTCCTACCGACGAGTCATCTCTAGCAAAAATGAAAAAAAAACTTAGTTGTTGCCTCTTGTTTCAGTAAACAAGTCTGCACAGCCTAGAATCTAGACTCTAGTGTTCTAGACAGTACGTAGTATAGTTATTGCATAAGTATGATTAACAATTTGGTGAATCATTTCTTTCGTCCAGTAAAGAGAACGGACATCAAAGGATTTTCTCCAACCAATAAGGATTTTTTTACCCTTTAATTTTCCGCTAAAGGTTTCATAATAACCATACAGTCTATATATTTGCAATGCTCCCATCTCCTCGCTTAAAAAAGCACTCTGCAATCAAGGGCTCTTTACAGACAAGAGCAAGTCAACTTTTGACATTTTGTCGCGACCATCCAACATCCAAAGGTTCCCTCTCTCCATGTATTTTGTCTGTCGGTTGTATACGGAACACTTAATCGTGGCAAAGTTACAGAATGTAAAAAAATCACAGCAAAAAACAATGGCCTTTCAACTTGAGTATAAAACGCCCAGATATTAATCATTCTAAAGCCACACACGTCTCAGGAACAAAGCAGGGCATTCACACACATTGTGTGTTAACACACACGAAAGATGCGCTATGTATGTATGTAGTATGTTGAGCTGAGTGAGTAGCAAAATGTCCTGAAAAGTGCGTGGCATCAACAACCGCATCCCTGTTATTTCAAGTAACTCTCGAGATTTTTCTTCAATGAATAAAAATTGAAGGGTTGAACCAACTCTCGAGAGAGAAGTGCCATGAAGAAGTTGAAGGCCTGCGCATGTAGATGAGCGAAACAAATCAACTTCAAATTGTTGAAAACTGAGGTTTTACTGATTACAATCTTCGACCACAAAAGTACATACCAAAAATAGTGTAACATTTGCCATTGTATTTTTACCTGTTTTAGCTGTTTATAAACTGTTCACAAGAGCAATAACTCATGCACGATTTTTGCTGAACTTTATCCAAAATCCGAATGTAATATTTGTGAAAATAGAGCGAAATCTAATAGCGATTAAAATGACACTCAGTGCGACATTAGCAATATAATGAGAATTCTGTTAACATAAACTCAACCGAGATTAAAATGGAAATGAGCTACAAGAAGAATGCGAAGGGAAACTCCTATCGCGTTTTTGGCTGGTACTGTTCTGATTGTGAAATGTCCCAGACCTACTAAAACAGGGAAACAAAAAGTCCTTACCACGCACAGTGGTCATTATTATACATCGTGGTATATATGTGCGTTCATTTAATTTTAAAGAGGGACCACCAAAACAGAGACAGCACAGCTAATAATAGGATAACGCCACACATCACCACCAGCGTAGTACAGAACCAGGAGATAAACGTTAAATTAGGCGTTAGAAGCAGATGATGAAAGTAAATATTTGTTGATACTTTGCTTGAAAAAGACTCAAGAGTACTTTTCTTCATATTCAGCAGGTGGTTCTGGTGACAGATAAGAATGATTACTCTTATGCAAACAAATGACAATTCACTATTTTGTCTAAAGAATGTGACAGTCATCGACCAGTCTATGTACGAAGAGGGAAGAAGTGTGGTTGTGGCACCGTATTTAGCTTTCAGTTCATAATGCCCCATATTCGTGTGATTTGGCTTGTTGTTGTGTTTGCCACTTCAGATCGTGATTCTGTAGCAATGTAGCTGCTAGGAACTTTATAACGTGCTGGAAAAGCAATTTAATTTTAATATAATATTATGCTATAATTTTAATTAGCACTGGATTGCAATCTCTTCACATTGCAATAAAACTGACTGCAGGGTTGGGAGTCAATCTTGGTTCAAAAAAGTCAGCATATAATGTGATATTTACTTATGTGACAAGAAAACATAGCTAAACTACCTATTTACTTACTCAAAGACAAAAAGCAACTCTCGTCAGCTATTGAAGTTTCGTACAGACTTAAGCAATAAGGCAATCTTGCTTTCTCTTTTCCTTTCGTCCTGGGGTACATTACAACTTGTATAATTTCAGTTTTCTGCCTTTTAACTGAGAATAAACGATTACTACAGATAAAAATAATACCTATATTTCTTTGATTAAGTGTTTATGTAAGTTGCCAAAAATAACATCCATTTCTTTCCTTACTAATAACAACCTGTCTTTCCTGTCTGTCTATACTCAAGTACGCTTAGTACAATGATGCGATTGGAATAGAAAAAGAAATGTATTGTCTCGTCATCATTTACAGCAATTGTCATATAATCGGCTTAAAATAAGCGTATAGGGCAAACCTGGTTTGGAAAACACTTCTATCAGTTGTTTTCTTATTTTCTCAGCAAAAAAAGTAATCTTACCATTGTAGTTTTGTTTTTCCATTTCATTCGACGTCACTGCATGCTTGATCCACAGGTTCACCCTCATTGATTGCACCTGTTTACCTACATGCATACATGTTCTGCTTGTTTCTATTCCTCATCATCATCACCATCATTGATCTTTGGAAGGAACACTCGAGTTAGAATAGATTGCTCTTACGCATTCATGCATACTTTCGGCGAAATAGGCACTACGCCCTTTACACAATGATGATGACCCGACCCTTGCCTCAAGCGGGCTAATTGGCTCACACATGTTGTTGCAGAGAGTGATCATGCTCATTGCTTACAGGAAAATGTTACACGTTGAGCATAAGCTTTGAGCAAAGTTTAACATTTTACAACTTTACTTCATAGGAAAATACAATGGGCTATGGAAGAATTTATATGGACACAGACTCAAGTGTCGAAAATGTGAACACAGTGAAGACTTTGTTATACTGATTGTATTCAACTTTTTAATATTATTGCATACAATATACAGAAGAATAGTGGAGACAAGATGACGATGATTTAATACGTAAACAGGCAAACATTTTTACTCTATTTATTTCTCGCCTTGTAGCGATCGTGTGGACTTGTGTTTTCCACTACAATTCTTAAATCTGGTTCCTTTGTGACTTATTCATTCTAGCACTACGTACCCCAGTTCTTCACTAATGATTTCTGCTTGCAGTTTTCAACTATTCATAGATTTTGAAAAATGTTTGTTTCCTTGCCCTGCAGTATAAAATGCATGCAACAATGAATAAATGTGTGCAAGTGTCATATATGCATTTGTACGATTACCGAAACATGTGCATCTCGCATGCTAAACTACAGTAATAACTCTAAAAAATAGCGTGGGTCACTTTTTCACAAATTGGTATAATGCACTTAAGCCTCATTGTTCAAACAAATGTAAAATATTCCCTTAAACTGCAATATAATGTTTGTGTGAATCCTCCTTGGCCATTCATTATACACCATAACATGGAAGATGCCTATAATACAATGCCTATGTGAGTGCAGAAAAACAATAACTACAATTTCAATTCATTTCTCATTTCAGTGCAGCACCCGAGTAATTTACAGCTCTACTTTTTACCTGTAATGAAAATTGGAGCCGGCTATTGTTAGCAGTTAAATGCTTCATGCACATTATTGTTAAAAATACGAGCGAATGGAAAAGGTGTTGTTGCATGTATCTTTACAGTATTGTATCAGTATATGTCCGTGTTATTGAGTGAACCAGTATTTATGTATTTGTTGCGTTTTTTTGAAAGGTTAAACCGTTTCAGAGAAATATGGGCAATGAAACAGTCAGATCCCATCATCATAAGATTTCCTTTTGTCTTGATAAATTCCCTACCTTTCAAAGTAAAGTAAAAATGTAGTCGTTACATTTTAAAATAGGTAGATTTATGAAGATTGGCATTTTAAACTACTAAACAATATGCAAATTTAATAAGATCTTTACACTTCGATTTGGATGAAACTAATAAAAAATTGTACACACCATCACTAAAGTAAAATTGGTTGCATTTTATATTTTCAGTGTATTCTTCTTCGAAGGCGATTGATTCAAATTGCTGATAAGGAATGTTTTCATAGACACGTAGAGAGAGATCGCATGCTGTTTTAATGGCACTTGCATAAAAAACTGACTCGATCTGTCTGAAAGAAAGAGTTATTTTATTGGCTAAAGCAAAGTCACAATAGTGTAAAAATCTGTTTTGAAGCCAAATTATCGGATGGAGAAAATATACACATTGGAGGGTGTTATTGAACCTGTTGTAGAAAAACCGGTAGCCTAATGGTAATAACCTATAAAAGATGTTGATGACACGACGCCGGCAATAAATACAACGTTCTTGTCTTGTACCCTTTTCATTTATGCTCGCATACGTAAGGAAATGGTAATCAGTCGAGATGGAAGTAAAAAAACTATCGCTACGCCACCCCCATAAAACTTTCCGACGGAACGGGTCAAAAAAGAAAAAGAAACAATGAAAATGCTAATACGATCAGCATCCCATTTTCACTGCCACACGCTTTCTTCTATTATTCCTTTTTATCCAGACTTTTCATGTCTATTATACTCAGCACCATTCCAACAAATAATGATGATTCTACCTGAGAGATACATACATAACCTCCTCAATTGTAGTTCAATTGTTATCTTTAGTAAAGTAAAAAATGCGTACGCACAGTGCAAGTTTCAGCAAAGCAGTCGTATTCCAGTAGCTATTACCTGTACAGGGAAATGATGATCGAGAAAGCAAGTTAAAATCAAAGAAATAGGTCGACATGAAGAAGCAACATGAAAAGAGAAATAAATACGGAAAATGCATTGTATCGGTCTCGTGAGTTGAAAATGATGACGGTGATTGAGGTAAAGTCAAAGTAACAGCGGAACAAAGCCTATATGATATGATATACTACTTTTGTGAGCCCTTATATGGGAATATTATTGTTAACTTTGAACATACATACTACCAAGCTTTCATCTCAACACCAAACATTATTGCAAATGAACTTTAGCGCTACCTGCATCGTTGTAGGAAATATTCGATTTTCTATCATTCGTCGTCTGTAGTAGTTAGTTGCAGCTAAAAACTGTAATAAAGGTAAATAGTTAAGCAATCAAGAAAGGAGGATTCGTTTATTTCGTTACTCGGAATGAGTTATTCCAATTGTTATTTTTTCAATCTTTTGTCAGGGCTCGACTGACAATACGCGCATTTACTTCACATACAAAATACAAAAGTGGACTTACAAAAATTAAGTAGCCGAAAAGATGAAAATCAGACAAGATGTTGATGCTGTACCGACCGGCCAAAATAGAATATTGATTTCTATTCCGTCAGAAGTCGATGGTGGTGTTGACGATGATGATGAGTACTTCAACTATTGTTCTCTGATAGAAAGCATAAAAAGCGGTGATAAAATTTGTAGGCGGAGGTTTTGGTAACGTAAACCAATAACTTATATTGATGTTGTTTTTGTTGGTGGTGTAGTTGTCGTGTCATTTCGTGTAAAATGTTGAGACACACACAAAGGTTCATTATTTTGGGAACGGCGACCACTACTGTTCAACGTGTACTTTTTATTATTTGTTTGTAATCAGTAGATCCTACTGCATACATTTTAGAGTTGTTATTAAACTGAGCAGTGGCGGTCCATACATATCATCAGCGTCAGTGAGGATGATGATGTGATTGTTTGATCTCCTATCTTGTTGTATGCAAATATACAAAAAATACAAGGAGAATTGTTCCATCATTCCCCTTCTGTCCATTACAATTCTATTCTTAATCTGATAAGACAAAATTGTGTTGAGAATAGAACAGGTAAGTAACACAGTAGCATTGAACAAATCAAGCCTGTCGTTTTTTGCATCTATTATTCGAACTTGATGTACATAGCCAACCGGATTAGGATCAGTTTGCTTTAT
The DNA here is from genome assembly GCA_027743765.1 of Coecobrya sp. COE2. Classification (NCBI taxonomy): domain Eukaryota; kingdom Metazoa; phylum Arthropoda; class Collembola; order Entomobryomorpha; family Entomobryidae; genus Coecobrya; species Coecobrya sp. COE2. The sequence goes on from JAHZMV010000518.1 coordinate 12,125, forward strand.
ATAATTGGCAAAATTTACTAACAAGGCAGTAAACATGTTATGCACAATTTCCAAATATGCTTGATGCTGGCTCTTGCTTTCCCTTTTTTAATATCAATAGAAAAATCTGTGCGAGTTGTTTCTGTTTCGTACGTTGTCTAAAATACTGATTGTATCAGTCAACAGCAAACAGAGTAAGGAACTGGGGAACCAGACGAGCTTATAAAACGTATCCCATCTTGTAATTTATTGTGCTGATTGCTTATAACGCTTTCATAATATGCATCATATTTTTTCCAAATTGAAATAATCAGTGTACTTCCTTTTTTGTAAAGAAGAAAAGTATACCTAAAATACAGAAGCTATAATGTTGGATGAATGTGGTAACATTCAATAGGTAACATCAGTTTTAGTTCAACCTGACATATGCCCTGAAGATTTTCATATATTATATATGTACCTATAAATAAAGTAAATAATGTTCATTTCAGCATTTCGTTATAGTTTGTTAAAACATAATACACGACCAAAGTAGTTCATCTTAGCTTTGAACAGGAGCATTTATGGATTGTTGGGTATTTTTGTGTAAAAATCGATTATTATCTATATTTTATAGTATAGCATTAGTTGTGATATTACAAAACGAGTTAAAAGTTTTATAAAGTGTCCTTCAACAGTCCAGCTACATCTTTGTAACTTATAATCGTGATGACTTGAGGGAATCCCAATATACAAATAATATAGCTCTCAGGGTTGCACAACGTACTTGAATGAACCATCAAGCAACCCATAAAAAGTTAGAATGTTTAATTTAAATTACACATTAAGTATTTGAAAATTCCTTTTCTTCAATTTTAATCCATCATCAAAATCGTGATTCAAAGATCCGTGATGATAATACTTAACAAGTCTTATACATGATTCAAATCAACCAGTAGTTTTAGAAAATTAAAGGTAATTGCCAATTGGAACAGAAATAAAAAGAAACTTTGCTACTTGTACGAAAAGCTCCCTTTGGTAACTTTCAAACACATCAATACACTCCTTTTTTCTGTATATGATTTATACTGGGCTATAAATAAGAGCATAGACAAAAACCGCTCTTCAGTTCATGGTTTGGTTGCGTTCAATCAATCCACAGATCTCTTAGCTTTTCTTCAATATTGACATTTCCTTTTGAAAAACTATCTCATGATAGGATTCTAGTGGGTGGATAGGCATATATTTTTAAGGTGTTCCACTAGAAACTGGAAAAGTAAAAGATATTATTAAATAAATGATGAACGAAAGAGATCAAGATCAAGCTCCTCGATTTTTCTTTTACGTACTTGAGCGTGCATATACAGACGGTATATAACTAACGCACGTACCTAAATATACTTTTCGAAAAGGGAAACTGGTCGATTCTCATTCGAAGTTTAGTGGTCTCGGCTCTTTTTTCTCTCTCCTGTAGAAAATGAATGGGGAATCTACTAACAAGCGAAACGCTTCATTCCAACAGGCAATCGTTAGCAAAGATCTTCTCCCTCTTCTTGCTTTCTTTAGTGCATTTGTCAAGTTCAAGTACAGGATCCCAAAAGAAAAATCTAATTTCATTCAGTTCCATTTAGAGAAAAGTGAATCAAGTGAAGAAGAAGAAGACCAGTCATCAAATTAAATTTAACATGATCTACGAAATCCCATCAAATCTTGGAAACTGCACGTACATGACTCGGTAAAAGAACTTTCAGTATAGCTATAACCATCTTGTTGAAAGAAAGTTGAAAAAAAACTTTAGTTAAACACATATTGCATCTGCATTTTCTTCGTTTTCTTTCCAGACTTTTTGGATAGATTAATGATCTATGCTCACATACATGCCTTTTCAAAATTCACTTCTCTCAGTTTACTCGCTGATCTCACTTTCATTTTCTCACGTTTCCTAACATGTCAGAAACACTTACATTAAAATGCTTTGTATACATTTAAGTACATATCTGTATGTACAATGTACCCTCATATAGCTTTAGACTTACCTTGGCACTATAATGTATTAGGTTGGAGCTTGTACCTCTACTTCATAAAAACAAAGTGTTAAAGAAAAGCATCAGAATAGTTTACATTTTTAATGCAAAATGCAAATAGCCCGTCACCTGAGATAAGCTTTTTTGTTTACTTATTGTTAGTTATGCTTCCTCAAGTGCCACACCGTTGTTGCAGGTATATTACTACAACACCACCCGGTTCAGAGTAAAGAACGATGATGATAAAATGAATGAGCAACTTCTATTTCTTAGTGTGAACCTAGTTGGCCTGGATCATTCTGACGTGATGTATTATGAAAGATATTCCACTGAAATAGTCAAAGAAGACATGGGATAAAGTTTCATAATTCTTCGTTTGTAGTTACCAAAAAGTCACTGACTGAAAGAGAGAGAGTATGTGTGATGTGATGAGAGTTTGTAAAACATGCAGTTAAACTTCTATCATTGCTTTATACTAGAAACTCATACATATAAGGTCCTCGTACTGCGCCGCTAAGTTTACTTACCTGAATCGAATTTAACATTATGATTATTATGATGGCTTGTTAATTTAGTGATTGTGAGAAAAGAGGGAGAAAAGACCACATACATTTTCTTCTCGTGGCACGACGATGAAGAAACACCTGAAAGAAATAATATACGCTGGTGTCTTGTATGGTCCTCATGGTCCATGCATAATGTATTTATATACATACCTCTGGACTCATACCCTGCAGCCTATACAGCTTGAAGGATTGTCTAGTTAGGCATGAATTGTAGATTTGTAATATATACACAGTGGATAAAGTTCATTTCAACCCATCATACATCAAAAGACACTCATAATTCTCTGCTTTTGCTTATTAAATTTGACGGCTTGAGAGGTACCTATGTGAGCATCATGTTGGGAAACGTTAGTATACCAATAATTCACAAGGCAGATATACATAGTAAAATTGCAGATCTTGCTTATACCATGCAAATAAGTGAAAAAAACGTAAAAACAAACCTTCAAACCGAACTGTGTATCATCACATTATAATCCGTGACTTTGGAATAGTCCTTGAATTTTCAGCTTAAAGTAATATTCTAAGTATTATGTATGTTTTGGGATAGTCTATAAAACTAATTTTGAACAAGGTGGCAGTTTAATAATACTTTGTCAAGAAATTAAAGTGATTTTTTCAGGCATAATGGTAAAAGTTGACAATAAACAATATGAGCATAAATGGCTCATCTTTCAAAACTAAAACCGTTTTGCTATAATTTAAGTACTTCTACCTTTTCCTTGAATTGTCATAATTAATTCATATTGTCGACAGAAAAATAGCGGACGTAAAATAAAAGTAAGAAATTGTGAAAAATACAAGATACAAGGGCTTTATTATACGTATACTTCATTTCCTTGTTATCATCATACCTTCCCAATTAATAACAGCATGACATGGTGATAGCTGTTGAATGTGATATGCGCTGAATGGGTACACTGGCACAGCAGTAGATATCTCTTCGTTGAGCTGAAGAAACAGCAAAAGTTGCTCTGAAATCAACACCTCAAAAACAAGAAGAAGGACTGTACAAAGACTGACAGGGAAATGCCAGGTTTGAAGCTTTTTTGCTGCTCTAGGTCCTTCACTTATTATCTTCACGACCACATCAGAGCATATCTACTTGTTCACACATGAAAAGGTAACTAACTTAAGTAACCGCAACATGGCATCATCTGCATCGCAATCATCACCGTCAACCATCCTTTTTTCCACCACAGCAATTTTAATTCAATCCATCAGATCGGAGACGACAGGCGAACAAACAAGATATTATACTCTGTTATGTATGCCCAACTAATATTTTTTCGGTAATACGTAATGTAATATTATTTGTAACAATACACATTACACACATCATGAGCATTGTTACAATCTATGTAATTGAGCTTGAGCTTGCCTACGTGCGTGTCTTTGAGTAATATAGTAATTTTCATGGTGTGAAAATTACCAACCATGAACAGTCCTTCTTTCATCTTGAAACCTCCGCTCAATCATGATTACTATATTCAAATGGGTAAATGCTCAGGAGTAATATATGTAATGATAATAATTTCAAGAAATGTGTGTGTAGACCTGTCTGACAATATGCGTTTGGTACCTTTCTGCCATAGCTAACCAGGGGAAATTTTCTTTTTAGCTGCAAGTTGGTGGTATGGAACTATGGAACATTCAACATTGCTTTGGTCTGTACTACTTATTACTCCTGTCTTCTAACTTGTCTGCCTGCCCATTTCTTGCACTTGTTATTTCAATGATTTGTAAAGGAATAAAATACATAATATTATAATTAGAGAAAAGTGTACCGATTCGTGTAAAAAGTTGCTTTTGTGTTCTCTTCTCGACACCAAATACCGACATTTTCGCTGAAGAAATATCTTTAACAACAATAATAACCACAAAAATCCATACCCCTAATGCATCATGAGAAGGCACACCTTATACTTTCACGGCACGGTTATTATAGAAATGCTAGTGGTACATGAAAATGTACTTACCTTTATATGTAATCCAGTTAATTGCTAGTGGATGAGTAATGTTACTCTCGACTTCTAAAAATCGAAAAAATGCTGCCATTCAGTGGATTCACACAATATCTTTTTAATACACTTGCATATTTAACCCATTTAGTTTTTGCAAGACTGACTTCAAATTGTTTTAAGCACAAAAGTGAAAGGCAACGACAAGTACGTTATGCTGTTAATAACCAATTGACAATAGTTGACTGCAAAGAAAATAATCGCTTTAATGATGCATAAGAGACAGATATTATAATCTTGCAGAGTTGGCTATAGGGGACACTGTGCGCATTCAATAAGGCTTAAGCATTTAGGGAGTATGTAATTGATTTTACCGATTTAACGTATCAATCGATGATTGCATATAACACGTAAAACACAGAGCATGCTGATATTAATATTATTATTACCTGTGTATCAGTTTCTTCATACACATTTATTTTGTGCGTACCAGACAAGAACCATGTAATTAAGTAGCCCTCAAGCATGGCATTTTCTAAAGACAGATGGTGACCAATTCGAACAAAAAAGAATATCGCTAGTGTTTGTGTACCGTTTGTCGATGTTCATGTACATGCCGTATAATATTGTCTTCATACGATTTCTTACTTGTAGGTACTTATTATTGCCTTTTTCTTTGTACTGGCTGTATGCATATTAAAATATGAAATCTGTGAATTGTGTATGAATTCTCTTTCGTCGATAGGTAACTCATCAATCTATTATAGCTGTCTTGTAAGGAATAATATCTATCATTAATTAAATCTGACAACCATCTGCTAATTAATTGATCACCGTTCGTCGGTGTTTTCTTACTGTTACGTTCATTTTAATATACATTGAGCTATGTTTCTACGATGATACATGGTACATACATACGTAGACAATAATATGTACGCAGACAAGCTTTATTATGTACTTGTATGTGGACCCATGTCAGGTTGGATCATCATTTAGTAAATAGGAAAGGTACTGTTTTCATATACCCCATTTTATATGCTTTTTGGAAGGACACAGAACAATTTTTTGTGTTTTAAGAGGTATAGTTTAGGAGTGGTAATACAACAACTATCATTGTAGTGTGACGTGACGATCATTAAGTACTACCAATTCAAGCCAAAAGAGTATCAAACAGCCGTGTAATTATCCTTTCTCATGGGAAAATAGAGGATGAATTTTCGGTATGCCTTGTAGTGGGTACAGAGGGAAAAAGATACGAAGCTCAAAAGGTTTGGACGAGATGCAAGGTTTTGTTCAATACGCAGAATTACGAACAAAATCACTTACTGATACATGATATGATGAATACGGGAATGATTCAAGTTAACCCTATCAAATTGTTGAGTTCCTTCATAGCGTATCAAAAGTAACAAAGGGTTTGCAAAAATCTTTCAAGCATATTACTTTCCAAGTCGGAAGGTCGCTATTATGAAAGCCTGAAACTTTGCTGGCATCATAAAACCGCTATTAATTATAAGGGAAGCAGCTCTTTATTTGTAAGTTGACAGGATAATGATCATTCACAAAGTGCTTATTTTTTTCTAAAATGAAAAATTAATTTTGAAGCAAGACCCTTATTATTTTCATGTAAAATGGCGAACGTTTTGTGTGGGAACATTAATTCATCCGTTCTCAATAGAGTTATTAGTTTGATATTTGCATCTACATAACAATTAGCAAATTCTTGTCTCTATCCTTTTTCTCATCGCATGAAATTCTGTAGAACTTGAATTCTATGCTTTGAAGAGCTTCAAGGGAGAAAGAATAAACGGGTCAACTCTCCAGAGGGAAGGAAGCATATGACGCTGAAGATTAATGTGGGTACTGGAAAATTAAAATTCAAAGATATATATTATTCGGCTGGAGCATTGTCTTCCTAAAAATTACCCTAGATGACCTTTTTCATTTGTTACCAGCGGACAAGTAGACTCTGTTTAGAGAAAAGTCAAAATTTGAATAGCAATATAAAATGAGTAGCTCTGCTGGAGGAGTGTAACCCATTATTCATCATAGACCCAAAAATGTGCTTTCTAGAGGAGCACGGCCAACGTGATGAATCATAAATAACCAAGAATGAGGCGACTTGTCTTTTCTTGGTTATCTTCTTGGACGTTTTTGTGTTGTCTTGTATGCGACACTTTTTGTTGACACTGCAGTGTATCTTGTTCTCCATGATGAATGACATGATGGAAGCATGGCGTGTGGACTGTGTAGTAAAGCCAGTGACAAATTCCACCAGCCCTCCTTCACCTCGCGTTTTTTTCTTCTCCTTTGGATTTATTTAGTTTATTTGGACATGAACGAATGGTGTTGGGCTGACATTGTGGCACGTTTAAGAAATTATTTGTGTAGCACTCGAGGAAAGTATTGATCTGTAGACTGACATTTTCTACTGACGCCACCACCAACAAGCTCTTGCGTAAAAATGTTATTTGGTTTCTGTTGAAGTGATGTGTGAGGTTACTCAATGATAAATTAATGAACAGGAGCAGAGACAATAAATGCAAGCATACATATACATATATCTCTTACCTATATAATGTTTCGCAAGAGTTCATTTGCATTTCGTGTTGGAGGCAAGTGTGTCAACTACCACATACTTTCCACATTTAATTACAGTAATAATAAAACTATATAGCGTCTATTATTATTAATGCATAGGTGTTAACTGTAATATAATGCTTACAAAATACAATTATAATATGCTGTTTGGTACCGCCACCTAGTCATGTCATTTTCATCGCAACTAAACTAAACAAAAAATATACTGAAGTTGACATACTTGAACTCTCCTCACAAGTGTCATTCATAGGACCATGTATAACTTGTGATTAATTTTCAATTTTCGTCTGCAGCTAATTTATCAAGTCAACTCGTGTAAATTTTGCGCCTTGCGGTACGAAGTATTACAAAGGAGCCGACAGACAGTAGCATCATTTGTTTTAACGTTCAAACAAAGGGCTAAATATTACAAAAAGGCACCGAATGTTGAATGTATAAATGTATATATTATTTTTATCAATCATTATACAATCAAAGTACAGATTAAAGGACCTGGGACGGGGCGCTGATATTGGATATACTTTTTACCAAGCGTTATACTTACATTATGTAAAAAATATTGTAGGTCCACATATTTTGGCTGAGCGTTCATCTAATTTTAATTAATTTTAACAGCACTCTGATATTGACAAAAGTAGGAAGACTTCTGAAGAATAATATGCAAAAATTTACGCTTTCCTAGAGATGTCGTCACTTTCATCTTCTTTTCACATTTATGCTGGTGTACGGAAGGATGAAAGAAAGTTTCGTTTTTGACCATCGTTTATACATAATTATAATCCTCCTTATATACTGACTTTATAGTGTAAGTAAATTCTATGAAAGCTGATATGTAGAAATATTATTTTTTATGATGATGATTTTCTAATGGACTTCCTTTCACTACTTGTTACCGCATATTTCAAAAGAATCACGTAACTAAATTGATTTGCAAAAAATTGGTGAGATTTGCTGGTTAATTTTGGATTTGCTTCATGTTTTAAATTGATCATAGCTTCGCTACTTTGGTAATCTTCTGGTTGTGTTACTTTTGCATAATATATTGTATCCGACTCCACATGAATAAACGCGTCAGCAACATTGCAACGAGTAACACAACAGTTTTGTGTTCTTTAAACTGCTTTGGGGATCAATGGGAAGGTGACTTCCAAAATTGGAAATGAAAATTTTTTGCTCGTCACACACAACAAAATGCATTCATTATTATATTTATCCTGTGAGTACAGTACAGCTAAGTACGTCCATGCAGCTCTAATGCTTACATTGTATGTATTCGTATCTTTTTTATTCTGCTGGCCAATGTATTCATGTATCTCAGGCATCTCTTAATTTATTTTAAGACTCTCCACAAAAGGAAAATGAAGACGCTTGTTTAATATTTATGCAACATTGCAATCTCTAATCCAGCTGTATTTTACACTGCTTTGTGTGACTTTGATGAAGAGTTTCTTCAGACTCCTCGGGCCGCATGATAGTGCAGTGCACTCGCATTACTCCACCATCTCCGACGGTGACGCTTTCCGTGTGTGATGTGACGAAAAATAGCAAAAAACAAGAATTCTTTTGTATTCTGTCAATACCAATATTTGCTATTGTATCCTTTTTCTATAACAGCTCAGCTTAGTCAGTTTATTTAACAGCAGAGTCAATAAATAATCAAAATACCTATACTGGATATCCACTCACTTCACCAACCACGTCAATTATAGTTGCTATAAATATATGGATATCATAACAATTGAAATAAGAGGTTGCGTATGTTTTCTTTACCGACAATATATTATGTACATACATAAGAGAACGAAGTTTTGACTTTATAAAAATATGAATTTAAGTGTATAAAGACTACACACATTCACAACTTCTAATAATGCCGTACGGAACAGGGTGCTGAATTCATTCATTCAGACATACATTGCGATCATTGTTTTAACCATCCGCATCCACGGTCGTCATACCTCAGTTATGAAAATCGCTTGTTCATTCCCCTGTTGATTTCATAATACGGATTAATGACATCTTAATAAATAACTTTATTGGACAGGTAGATCGGCTCCAACAGCGGGAATGAACACACACGTCCGCACACCTTTTAATTTACTCATCACGAATTCCTTGGCTAATAAAAGACGACGCTGCTGATGACAATCTTTACAAAAAAGATTGTTTCATGTTGTTTAAAATAACCAACACCTGTTTTAATTTCGAAGCAAAAAAGAATCTTATATCCCCTCGCCTAGGTTTACTTGAAAACATCAGTTCTACCTATGAATACTACAGATACAAATCTGTCGTGAATGTCGTGGTGAAAAACGAAAAAAAGATTTAATCAGAGAAAATGATTGCAATGGAATGGCATTTTAGCTTCTGAAAGATAAAATGACCACAACCGAACTGATAATAATGCTGTGAAAATTGAGTGAGAAAAGGCATGAAATGTCATGAACATTCTGGTCGTTGGTATTTACAATGATATTATTATGCATAGGTATATCTTGGAAGCGAGCCGTTCTTATTGTTTTATTTTTATTCGGTGAGGGTTAAGAAAACTGTTTTGGTGGATACTGCCCAACTCATCTCATCATGTCTGCTGATGTTGTCAGTGAACTTTTTGTTTATTGTATTGTACCTCCGCCACCACCACCACCACTGATTTAATGTACTTCTTTCATAATATGCAATCTAAAGGTGCAGTGAGTGCGAGAATGAGTGGAAAGGAAGAATGAATAACAAGCGGAGAAAAAAGGAGACTGGCCATCATCATTATTATCATTATTCCCAACAGCGGTCCAGCCACTCGTCCAGCTAAAAGAGAGAGAGAGTACCAACACACGAGGCATAAAGGATGGTTCACAAATTCAAATAAAACACTGCTTTACACACTACTTATCTCTCTACGAATGCTTGCCAACTAAACTAATCTACAACAAGAGAACCATCAAGCAGACAGCCAGACGAAAAGGAAAAGTTCACGCCCAAATGGGATAAAAAATGTTATTTTTATTAGCATTCAGTGGTGCCCACCCTGCCGTGGAATTTCTGGAAGATAGCAAAAGAAAAATGCTCTCCTTATGTTTCCTGCTATCATTATTATTTACCTTTTCCTTCCGTATAGCTTAGATATTATAATACATACATAAATACTACAGGCTTGACTTACGTAGATGCATTTCCGAAAAACTGAGAATGCATAAACCTTGCACACTGTAGTGCGCACAGCTTGGATTTTATACTTATCAAAAGTGTTATGGAGGCCCTTTTTGTTTGTCCTTTTCTGATTCTAGGTCGTTGGAGTTGATTGGAATTTTCATCAAAGAGTTCATATGAAAAGTTCACAATGGAAAGAGACAAGTATCTTAACGCACACAATAAAAATCAGTTAAAAAGTAAAATGAGCCGTACTCTCTCTTGTTACTTTATTTACGAGTACAAAATAGTAGCGCACACTGCACGCTACATATTATTGTACAGTGTATAATAGATAAGATACATATATAAAAATTCCTACAGTCATAATCCAATAAAACGAGCCCTGAGATAGAGATACGAATGGCATCTGAAATCTAGTTTGTTAATCTTTATTTTTGTTAGTTAAGGCCCCATTGATATTCTTTTCAGATCAACAGGACAATATAATCAGCATGACATAGTACAGACGGAGAAATAAGCGCCCATTGCCACTTCCTTTCCTATTATTGAAGTAACATATCACATCATAATATCAACAACGTTCTAACTCAAAGAAAAAAGTAGTATGTGCTAGACAAATGCTTACTGCTACAATTTGTAATGTAAACTTTTCTGCTCTCTAGGTAGGTAATGAGTGTGTAGTATTCGATAGTTTATCAAAAGTTCCTGCTTGTCTGTTTTCCTTTGCGTTTCATCAGTACTTTGAAGAAAGTGGAAATAATTGTAATTTCTGAATTTTGCACTAGTTCTACTTAAATATTGACCAATTCTCTATTCATAATTTTTGTATATTTGAATATACACCTAAGTATAATGTATAATTCGCATTTCGTTTACTGTGGCACTGTAGAAATGTTTCCTTCATAAAATGTAATATATTGCGATATAAACATTTTCGTTTTTCAGTATTCAGCCACAGAAACTAACTTAAGCTGACACTTATTCAATATAAAATCTTATACAATCCCAGGGTTTTTTCAAAAACTTTTAAAGTATGTTCGCCTTTTTTGAAGTGTTACAACCACGAGGCAATTTTATGAGAATGAATGCCGAGAGTAGAAAAGATTTTCTTATTATAATGAAAGGACAAAATCTACATAATAACAACTAGATAAAATGGGAAACATCGTCATCATTCTAATTTTTTATCATAAACTATTTTGATTAAATGGAAGGATAACAAACTACACGCTAAGTTTAAAGTTGCAATGCCACTTTAACAGGAGCAGTAACAAGGGAGCCTTATACATGCACATACCACCAACCGGCAGTTCACCGGGAGCAGCAGAGAGAAAGAAGTTCAGCAAATATGGTGAGCAATCACCCGTCGTAAACTATCCTCTTTCATTGAGGCTATCTTCAGCTCTAATCTTGGAATCCGGAGTTTTTTAAATGACCAAAAATGTTCTGTAAAAAGAGAGTGCACAAATGTATATAAAATTCTAAAGTTTATTTCTTCCACTTTCATCGTTTAGTATGATCTTATATTTCATAAGTTCTTACATCGATTTTCATAAAATTATCTTGATCTACCTTGCTCCTCTCATCATCCGTGTCTTTCTCCCTCTTCTATATCATTATACATTGCTTTGTTGTTACTGCTCTGCACACTGCTTTCAACGTCCCCTCCCAAAAACGTTGAAGTTTTTAGACATATTTCAACACAAATCAAATCGATATGTACCAGCCTTGGGTAATAATGATCTTTACGAAACCAACACACAATGCACTCCAATAAGTATTATTAAGCTAACAATACCTGTATTGATTGTTCAGAATTGGACATCATAACCATTCAACATGATTTGCATAAAGTAACTTTTTCACAACGAGAAAAAAGGTCGTATATAAACCGATACACAGTTATTTTACATTAAAGATATGTTGAAGGAATAAAAAAACCTCTTCAAATAGATTTTAATAAACAACATAAAGCAAAATATTACACCATTTAAATTTTAAAGTACAGTGCAGAGGTACCTGCCACGGTGGATGCCCCTGTGTTTACTTTGTTATCGCTTCTGAGGCAGGATTTCATCTAATTTGCCCATAGCTGTCGTCAGTATTCTACTCGGCAAATTTGGTACCTTGTATATTGTGGAGTGTTGTGAAGTGGAATTTTCAATGCGAGCAAACGGTGAGAGCAGCGAAGAAAGATCACAATGCTCTCTCTTTGCCGAACCCCATATAACATTATTATCGTTATTACGCATCCACATTTTCGCTGCCTTCATTATTGCCTCACCTTCCCTATCATCTCGTTCAATAACCATATTTATTTAGGAAAATGGGTATGTTCGTTTGGCAATAAAATATACATTTCCAGATTTGAGAATTTGATTATTGATCTTTTTCACGACTCCACGAAAGTAAGACAAATAGTCTACAGAAAATCATATACATTGAGTTTCCTTTTTGATGTCGAAAATTATATTGTGCACAAAACATAGTGCTCCCTTTCATTTCACATGTACCACCTCCCCCACTTATATATTTACAAAGGTTAACACTCATCGACCCCTTTAATAATTTATAAGTTTAAACACACCTGAGGTCCTTCTGCTACCTTTTTTCTGGTTGTGTGGCATATTCACAACTGTTTTAAAGCTTTCAGCGAAATTGAAAATCATTTATTTTCATTTTTCAAAAGTTACTAGTAGCTGGGGAGAAGCTTCCAAAAAGAAAGTGGGTTGTGTTGGTTGTCGTTTTTTATTGGTGAAGCTGTGGTGGCAGTATTGAGCATATATCGGTTTTGGTAGCATTCGCTGCTGCTGTGCTGATCAAACCGCTGATGCATTTTCAAACACTCATTTAATTTAAATAATAGCCCTTCGTCCACCTCCTTTCTCTTGGATTCGAGTGAGTAAATTTTGTACTTGTTTAATGCACACATAATGCCTTATTGCTTTCTTGACCATGAAATGATAGGGAATTCATGCACACATAAAATTATAATGTAGAGACCTATGTAAGTGTATATGGAAGACAAATGCAAACCCATTGTACAAACTCATTGATCAATTGAAGGTTAAAACCCAGAAATTATCGTATCTCCACTTGTTCATTGCTGCTTTGTTTTGGTTGATTAAAAAACATGAGGCACATCCCAGAAGTGAAATAAATAAATCCATTGAATCATAAATCGAGTTGAATACCTAGAATTAAAAGTGGATCAGGTGAAAACCAAGTATCATATAAAAACTGGCGGACCAAGTGTTTCGTTGTTGTTGACGCGTGGGCACTAAGGTGGTGATGAATATTCGATAATTTGATGGAAACCTTTATAACGCCAGAAGGTGCTCATAAATACCAAAAACACCAGACACCAGCTCATTTTACACACAAGTACTCCTTCATCCGCTGATTTAAACGATCTTCCTTCTCTAAAGTACGCTGTTCGTGTAAAAACTAGTTGATTGAGGTTCTCTGATTGCTACGACTTTCAATGAGAACCCTCCAGTTTCCTGAAACGTCTTCTTGAGCAGTTGTTTTGCTGGTAACTTTGAATCTGGAAATGAAATTACTTGACCTATACATACATTTATACGCAAAGAGTACATCAACAAGAGATGAAGATCATCATACTCATTGCCACGCCGCAATCATCATCACCATTTCATTTCCTTGGGACACCAATAAATTCTCTGTGCAAAGACGTCTTTTCACAGGTGGAAGGAAGGTATATTGGGAATGTGAACCAAATAATAAATGAGAACCGAAACAGATTTTAAAAGCCATGTATGATGCTACTTGATGAATGTACCTTATGTAACACCTTATGCATGTACCTTTTGCTGGTATTTAAAATTAATGGAATTAAAGCAAATTCATAGCTGGATGGGTAGAAGGATGACATACAAGGATGCTAGATACAACATTAAAATGCCGTTGTTTTCGTTGCATTCATTGATGCAGTAATAAGCGTTTTCAAGCGGCTCATCTTTCCTTCTTGGGTTACACCAAGTAGGCGTATAAAATGTGTTCATCGATCCGGGTTCGCCTATAACTGCTTTACTAAACACATGACAGGTGAGTTATAGTGTAAGCAGGCATCCTAATAAGAGGTGAGCACAGGAAATTAACTGGAGTACCAAACGAGTAAAAGCAGAAGTGAGTGAGTAGTGTGTGACGATGAGCTGTTGAAAGCTGTACGCCTGTTATATAACGGGGAAATGCAGGTTTACTTAAAGTACACTGGAAAATTCAAGGAGTGAAATGTGGTCAGCGTGGATTATTAAGAGCATCCATTATATTAAATTAGTTTCCTAATATGTTTACTGAGCTGGTCTTAATTCCCATGCGGAATCCACTACACTCATCCATACATTTCCCTTTGAATGCAATACATCACTCCCGTAGTTGGAATGAAATATATTTATAGATGATACGGTAATGAGGGTGGGAAACGTAATTCAAACTGTCTAAAGTGCCAATGTTAGTTTTTTGTGAAAATAATAAATGTGCATGCTCCTCTATTACAAGGAACTATGAAAGCATACACAAAATCCGTACGTGAACGTTCTGAAATGATCCAATCAAGATAGATGCAGCAAATGGTAAATACATAAACCGATGCTGAGAGGAACTCTTTTCGAGTGTATTTAATGACTCGGTGGGGATAATAATTTCATGAAACGTTTATTTATCATTCATCAATCCAGGCAGCCATTTTGCATAAATGGCAAAGAAAACCTGTAATTTTCATCACTAAATACGGAGACCAGTCAACAGGAAAAAGTGTGCCTTAATTCTAATTAAGTATCATTAGGATAGCTACTGGATTTATGTTGTACTGCCTCAATGCAGCAGAGCTTTAATCAATTCCGATTTCTACCAAATACCATCACCCAACATTTCAGTTGACTTTAATATTTATGATCATAAGGCAATTATTTTTCCATTGAAAGAGCATCTTTCATCACGGTTGGTTGTCTTTCCTAGTGAAAGGGTAAATTGTAATTTAATAACTACTTAAATTTTAATTGGCTGTTAATAAATTTCACGCAAAATTTACATGCATATTATACAGCAGCTGAAACAACATTCAAAGAAAGGGATACCAAAAAAATAACAATTGAATAAAGGGAACGATACGTATAATTACAGTCATTTCCTGTATATTAATGACATCTTATCAATAACTGTCATTGGGTATCTGATAATTTCCCAACTTCACACATCATCATCATTTCGAATAATTTCCATTTAATAATACACATTCATTGAGCTCATCGTCATCATCGTAGTGGTCAGTTCAATTTTCAAATGATGCCTCAAGCTCAAATGAATCCCATCAAAATGGAAACTCGTTACCTTAAACATAAATTCATGCTAGACGAGTTCTCCACACTGTTATTACAGATTTATAATTTCCCAAGCAAAAAAATCGTTTTCATGTTGCCCAATCAATTTTATAGAGAGAAGATTTACTGTCAACTGTTGTTTAAAGGCATTTTTGACTTATCGTAAATTTCACAACTTTGCCATCAAGTCTATATGACTGTGATGTAAATTGGGGTTTGTTTAAATAGCAAAAGTGCCATATAGCCATCCGTCTTCGTACTATATTAAATTCTTTCGTCTGATTGGTCATTTCTTACGTTCGTAAAAGAATGAGGCGAGGCCATACTATTCAATAAGATAGGGTGAAGATAGTGGGGAACATTCCTTTTTACAAATAGGAATCTACATTTTGCGTACACCTGCAATAGTAGTAATGTGAGTGTATTCACCATTCCCTGAAGACTGGCACCGACCATATCGTATGCAAATTAACTTACATTTCATATACGTAGGTATTCGTATGTGTACATATTGCACAGTTTGTAGTCTGCAATCTCTTCTCTTCCTTGTAATATTTAACAAAATAAATATTATAGTTGTTCTTTTGAAAGTATGTCTATGCAGTCTGCCTGCCTGCACACAATTTTACTGCCACTTGAACACATGTAAACCACTGTATTATTGCTCTAATGCATATTCATGCGAGTACTATATTCCTTCTGTCTGTTGTTGTTTGCATAAAGAAATCAGAAGGTGCGTTTGATGTGCGCTTATAGGTGGCTATCTTGTTTGCTTATCACGGCAACCTGACGTTCTAATCGTAAAACAAGAAATATTGTTGACACTTTCAAAATGACCATTGTATACACTTTATGCACGATGGTGGCAGGCCACCTTATCCCTTTTTGTGATTTCTTTGTAGCGCCGTCTCTCTACCTTCTAGTAATGCACGTAGAGCATTCGCTTAGAGCAACAATCCTTTGCTGATTTTTGCAAATGACTTATCATATCATGATAGATAGTCCTCTAACAAGTCTGCCTTCAATTTAATGTTACAGAAAAAAACTAATGTTCTTTCACAATCTAAAATCAATATAAAATAAATTATGCATTGGATTTGAATTTTATTGAATTCACAACACACTAGAGTAAATTCTTGTAACGCAACATACATATATTTGTGGCTAACGGATTTATTTGTTTTCGAGAAGGGAAAAGTGTGTCTAATAATTCATCTTCATCAGCAGAAGCCGGATTGTCATACAAATTTTCGCACATTTTATATTCTATTCTTCCTGAATAGAAAGAAAGAGCTTTCGTTTTCCTTTGAAGTAAACATACCTTCCATCTATATAACTTCCTACAATTTTATTTCTTTGGTGCTGCGCTCTTCACGTCACAGAATAATAGGCAGACACTGGCATTTGCCATAAAAGGTATCTTCAGCGTGCATGAATGTAAACCTCCTTTTATTCCTTACCAGAAATCATGCAGTTTGTGTACTGCGGCAGGTCATAAGCCTCGTATAATAATGGGAAATACTAAAAACATACACAGATATATATTATTATTAATTTTATTCATACATATATATAGGGCATCGTGATTTTTTTCTTAGTTTGGTGTCAGTCTTTTCGTTGGTTGATTTGACGCTAAGATGGCCAAAACAACGATGATGATATGGTTTTAACGATATGCATAGTAGAAATAGTAAAAAAATGGTATGCAAGCAGAGAGATATAATATGTACTTATATGCAGAGAAATATTATGATGCATTTGTTAAGATGCAGTTACTGTGTATCTGTACCTTAGCTTCGAAGAAAAAATCCACATTTTAACAGACTTCTTCAAAAGGCAACTGTAAACTTATCGTTTATAGTCCATTTTTTAAAGTCTTTCAAGTAAATCAGCTCACGGTCTGGTATGCTGGCTAGATTGTAAAATTATTATTGAGACAAGGTGTATAGAATAGATTTATGATTTTATATTTACGATATTGCGCAAAGAATAAACAGAGCAATCGAAATGTAGGAAAGTAGCAACAAAATTAAGTTGCCCCAAACGTGAGTAGAACATCCAAAAAATTACATATAATAATTTAGAAATACAAACCTTACTACTTCTTAAGATTTTCACTTTAATTACTTTTATTACATCTATGAAACTATAAGAGTCAAGCAGAAAAAAGCAGATATATATTAGCTAGAACATTTCAACATAAATAGGTTTCGTCCCAAAATCCCATGAAAATACGGATTAACTAAAAGAAAGTCTCTTCTTCAGAATTTTTTGTACAGAAACACAAGCGCCATTATAAGAATGAATGAAACAACTCTCATTCAAATTCCAAATTCCAAGTATTCCTGACTTTTTGTATGCCGTCAGTAACATTATAGGTGAGGGTGGATATTGAGATTCAGTTCATGGATCCTCTCGTTTCATTGTCGAAGAGGCGTTCTTCTGAAACTGTTTTAAGTGTCCATAGAGTAGGCCTTCAGTCGTATTGAGAGAACGATTAGACTTAAGAGATACGCCACTTGAAGGATGCCTTATAAGGCGCCTCTGACTTCCTTTCATTCATTCAGGACACCTACCTTTCAAAACTGAAAAGGAGTTCAACCCATCCTGACATTGCAGAGAAGATGAATAGGTGGATATGAACAGAAAGTACAATATTCAACAGATGAATTAAAATACAGTGACTCCCAAGAAAGTGAATGAACGTTATCCTGCACGTGCCATCAATTCGAAAGCATACAAAATATTGGGATCGCAATTTAAATGTAAAGATTTGCGACTAAGAAAGAAGGAGGAAACGAAAATTCTTAAAGCGTTTTTTTGCTTGACAGGCATGAATTTTAGGAGCCCTTAACGAAGTTTAATGGCTTTCTGTTATTGCCAATAAAATAAACCAATATAAATTGAAATGTTAATTGGCATGTGCATATTGAAGAATTAGGTGACGATGTCACTAGAACTTAACGGGTGTCAAAACCTTCATTGTTTAATCTTCCTTTGGGATTTAACGCTAAAATATACCTATACCAATAACTGTACAACTAGTTATATTTATGAACATTTAATAATATCTGGCCAGTTGGTGATGTAGTCGTAAAAATGATACGTTTGAGTGGTTGTCGGTGCCTTATTCGTCAACGCACAAATCTGATGTCTTTAATTTCCATTAATTACCCCCTTATTTGGACTTGTTACGTAAAAACAGTAGTGTAGTATATAGAGTAGTAGTATTGTTATTACTATAAAATTCATTCAAGTTCGTATTTCATTCATGCTAGCAGCATACGTTCATGTTCATATGATATTTGTAGAGTAGAAATGAAGGTACATAATATATAAACATCTTTCTTACACGCCATATTTATGTGTCTGTTGTGAATATCGGTTTTCTGAGTCACCTTACCATTTAAAGAAGTCTAACAGCAAAAGAGCAAATAAAAGTGAGAAGAAGAAAAGGGTTTATTTTTCTCTTTCCTCCTTCGACTTCTTGATGGAACGTGAATTTGGATCATATCGCATTATCATCAACCTCACTACTATGCCCAACTCTATAAATGACACTATCAACAGGATTGTTTAAAGTACAATGCTATTCCATTCGAATGTTGAGTATGAGCCATGATGAGCGGATTGAAATGTTGGCATCTGTATTTTTTGTAACAAAATACTACGAATGGACGATGAATTAAAGTGCGTGTGTAAAAGTTTATATATGGTAGCGATGAGATAATAGTAACCGAAGCACGTGTGAGCAAAGCATTTCGTTATATAGAGCCTATCCCAACAATTCACCCGAAATGGGAAGGAACCTTGACATTAAAATATTATGAATTTCTTTATAAGTTCAAATGTCCATATTATACAACAATATGTATATCCTTTTTTGAAACGAGTCGAAATTCCTTATTAGAGAAACAAAATAATGAGAGTGATGCGATTTTTTGCATTGCAGACATTTACCATCATCGTTTCCTGATAATGTATCTCGTAATCTTTAAGGTCAAATGGTACGTGGCATGAGTTGCACATAGGTTCGAGAAATGGCAAAATAAAGTACTGATGGAATGCGCAAAAGTAACTAATGAATTTCACTTCTTTTTCCGGATGAAAGCCATAATCTTGATTCTGTGTATCACATTGCCCTCATGGTGCACAATTTCCCTCGTTTAAAAAAATAGTATTTTCATAGTGCATTGTTGAAGGGGTCAACAAGTCTTTAGTCGGTCGGTCATGTTAACAACTCCATACACCACAACACACACTGTTTTCTGTTAGTTTTCATAGATTCATTTAAATAAGCAAGTTTGCTTCCAGCAGCACCTGTCATTTTCGTGACGGAGTGAAAAAATTATCCCTTTTCTTCTGCGATAAAGAGGCGCATACACATACAATGTGGTAAGAAAACTTTGAATTTAACTTGTTTTCTCGTTTCTTTTCTAAGTAGCCAACAGGTATGATGTACATTACACTTTGGAACGGCCCAAAAAGTTAGTTTATTTCCATTATGCACGTGACAGGCACAAGTCAAAACTTTTTCTTACAGGCAGAAGAAGTAGCATGTTTGCGGCTTCATGCGACGACATGATTACGCCATATCGAACCTGCTTGCTGGCAATGTGTGATTTACTTGAATTTTCCCTTTGTACCTAATAAAAAGCGTAAACACAATATTTTTTCATAATAAAGTTTACTAGCTGAAGTAACAAAAATCATGGCACAGACCGAAACTTTTTTTTACGAAAATCATCTTATAGCCAGTCAGCCTAGAAGCTATTTTACACTTAACATCACATCACCAGACTGCAAACCCTTTTCCATTACCTTGTAAGTACGAATTTTTAGAGTATGAATATGAATAGCCCGATATTATTATTATAATTTTAGTTCACGTCAGTGTCGGTATTTAAGACACTGTTAGCTTATTTGCTTCTCATGCGTGGATGAAATGTGTCGTGATCGTGAATTACTCTCCTACCAAACATTTACGCTTAAAACGTTAAATCCTTCTCGCTAAATCATAAAAAATCATATTATTTTTACAAGGAGGTGGGTATGCTATTAGTGGTTAAAGCCCTGAAAACCGCTGAAGTTTCAGAGTGAGGAGCATTTACATAATCCTGTGTAACAGAAGATAAGAAATTTATACGGATGCATAATGAACCTTTATAATGTATGCCTCCCAAAGCATGCTGCACATTGTGAAATTACCTTTAAAACACCAATAGGTCAACAGACGTGAATCTACTTGTGTTATGGTGGTATAAGTGATAATTACCAGGCGATTGAAACCCACATGAAGATTTTTTTCTGTCATAAAAACATTTTAAGCACTTTTTTGTATCCTCTGGTGTTCAGTTTAATAAGCAAGGGAGCATATTGCACTCTACTACAAAACTTATCTTTTGCAGGTGCCTGTTCTTTTATACATTAATATTAGGAATGTTTGTGTTTCTCTACTTGATTTTTTTTGAATGCATTAAAGCTGATCTGTAAAAATCATAAGTCAAGTTTTAACAAAAAAGTCTTTAAAAAAGAAGAGCAGAATGATGAGTAACGAGAGAGAAGATGCTGAGGATTATGAATTTACACTCAACAATCTTTCTCGAGGGTTGCTGAACAATACTTATGTTTTAATGATGATAAGCGTTTACCTTAGCTGCTCATTATCTACTCACATACCCCTTTCGGCTGATTGCATATTAAAAAATATATTTGGTGGCATAAAATGTCCTATAGTCAAATTCTCATTCTCAATTCTTGTAAAAAATAATTGTATTATACGGAAAATAATAACAATGTTTGTTTACCCACATAACATTAATATTTAATATATATTACGAAATAACAACACTTAATACTAATATATTTCCTTTTTGTATACATCTCCACTTATACAAAATCAGTTATTTAATATTTTATTAACTCGTACAGGTATTGCACGAAACGAGTAGAAAAACGAGTGGGTTATTGCATTCCTCACAACTAAATGCTTATATTAGATATTATGTAACTTAATGTCGTGCCATACCATTAAGTCCGTCTAGAGAACCAGGAACGACAAGTTTCCTTAAACGAATTTTCCTCTTGGTGTTAGATTTTAAATTCATTATTCATGTTTTAAAAGAAACTCGTGTGTAGTACTATCACCACCGATACTTTCATGGCATTTAGTGTACATAAAACACATTCCTGCCTGTTTTCTTCTGGATGGGCAGTTTTGTTCAATTTGTTGTTTTGATTTGATTATGTATTCATTTTTCGCCAGGATGTATCACGTATTTCATATTAATATGATGATAAAGTCAATTTTAGTTGCTCATTCAAGTTGACATAATCACAATTACACTAAAATCCCTTTATTACATGAGTATCCCTTTTAATGGCATGGCTGAATGACTAAATCGAATGGAAAGACTGGTTTGTGAGCATCGCAATTAGGCCAGTACAAAAGATGACAGCATAATGATACGAAAATGCTCATATTGCACTTTAAGATACACAGAAAAATACCTGTTATTCATCCGATTTGACACTTTATGCATTTTCATTTATTTATTCGTGAAGCAATGGGAGAAGGATGCGTTTTGATTCTGCCCAGAGGCTATCGGTGATATCATTAAGAAGAGAGACGATGGATGAGAATCTTTCAAAGGGACAAAAAGCTTTATTTTTTGTTTAGCAAAGCAATGCAGGCTTTGTCAGTGAACTTACTAGGGTGTGAAGAATAATATTCGTATTTTTATTTATAAAAAATAAGGTGGGGAAACACGAGAAAATTCTTTTAAAATGGATTTGAATATTATGGGTTCTTGACTTTGCAATACCAAAATTAAAATGCACATAAAAGGCCTCCAGACGGAATTTCATATTTTCTTTTCATTTTATTTGGAAATGACATGTTATGTTTGATATGCCATCAGCAAACCTTGTTCATTCATGTGTTTATCACAGGGGTCCTTTTATTGCTCTGCTTCATGTTAAACTCCCACTATGTCTGTTATTTTTGTACTTTTCAACTGTCCAACAATGTACGTAAAATTCCTAAGAATCAAATAAATAAAAACATTCAGCTTGCATGAGAATACAAGTCTTTTGAAGGTTACACAACACATACACGCCCCTGGTAAAAATGAAAGAATGACTGAAAATATTTCTTAGTGTAATGGTGATGATTTTTCCAATAAAGAAAGCTAGTCACCTGGATATTAACAATAAAGTATTCATATATTCAAGGTTGACGTGTGTGCAACTGTGAATACTTTTTTAGATGGCTGTTATGTGAGCACATGAGAGAGTCAATATATAAGTTCTGCCTCATGATAATCTCGACCATGGAGTCAGCGCTCTCCCTCTTACTTTTCCTTTGATTTCTCACATAAATAGGCACAACCAATATGAGCAAAAAGTAACATCGACATCGACACTGCTGTTCCTGCTTTCTTTTGATTGCTGCAATTGTACTCTCTCATGTGAACTGACAAGTTCTCTCAGAGAAGTAAAAAGGCAAGAGTAACACAGGTGTGTGGTTTACAGGGTGGTCTACTTTATACTTCACACTGTGTGTGAGAGCGAATAAAATGTATGAAGAAGAAGGAAAGATGAAGGAAGCTTAGACTCCATGTGTGGAATCGGAATCCATGTTTTATTCAAACTACACATAATATGCTTTAATAATATGAATTTGTGCATATTTAGCACTTGACTTGGCAGTACGCTTATTTTACGGTTGGCTGGATTCCTCTTGGTTGGAAATAAGCCTCTTTTTCTTCCTTTCTTCCAACCACGGAGTTATGCTGGAGCTATATGCTCTCCTTACATACAAAAGAAGGTAAAATCCTTCTTTCCGTCATGCCATATATCCATATTATCCATCTCACCTACTTTCCAATTTTTTCTGGATTCTCTAAGACAAAATTTATGGTTAATATAAATAGTTCAATTGAAACATTATCTTGCACTCAGGTGGTGGTGGCGATCGTGGCGTTACTCAGCGTGTCTTCATACAGGTTGACGACGATGGTGGCTGTGGTGCTGGTGTGGATGAGGAAGATGCATATTATTAAAAGGGCAAAGGGGCATAAGTCATGAGATAAAGAATGAATTTTCCAGTCGTTTGCCGTGTGTCAGCCACCACCACGAAAAGAAGAATGCACTGTGATGATATGAAACTTAATAATAATATGCTTCATTCATAGTCTATTCGAGGAATATAAAGAGAATTGAGCACATTATGTGTATCATTCGTTTATGCACGTATTATTCTGTTTGTACACGCATTCAATGTAGAGTGTAAAGATTATGATTTTGCTATACAAAGTATTAATGATAATAAAAATGATCCCACGAAGTTTTTAAAGTCATCCTCAGGTCTAGATCACAAAATTTATCTGAATTTGCGTTGTCTCACGTCATACAATACCCTATTTATGCTCTTTAGGTTGAAATATTGGTTCTTGTCTCATCCTCTTGATTTTCTTGCTTTGTTTACACCTTTGCACCTTTACAAATTGTGCATTCCTCTCATCCAACAACATCATTTAGCGAATTGCATGAAACATAGTGAAAACATCTATGCATTTTTTAAAGTTATCGAAAATTACGAACAAATTTTGCAGTCAGCACATGTATGGTCGTTCCCGTGAGAATTCCGATATTATAAGAATGTTCGCTGACTGTTGAAACTATCGAATAGCAAATATATAGCATATCTACAATGTATATTATTAATTTAGTGTTGTCTTAGGGTCTTGGATATCTATCAGGCATTCATGGTGTGATGTAAATCGAGAAGGACGTCATGTCATCGACACCCCGAATTTGGTTATGTGGTAGACAGTAAATAATTTCCTTAATTTGAATGGGACTTTGTGGCTACTTGTTATTGTCGGATCAGATCACGTAGAACATAAGCAATTTCGTCTCTAAAGAATACAGGTATGTGTACCTGACTGGCTATCCATATACATAACTACAACCGTATACACATCCAACAAAATTCAGAAAGAATTCGTATAACAATGATATGAAAAATCGTGTTTATTAACATTCTCTAACAGATCCTTTCTCACCAGAAGAGACTCCTTACTTTTTTATGATATAGTAGAATGCGTGATAAAGTGAAACTGATCACCGTGCTACTATAAGCTATAAGTAAAATCATGCACATATACATTCTCTTTGTAAAAAAAGAAACATATTGTGAGCATCATGGTTTTGCTACTGGTCCTGGTCGGGTACGCAGCTGAGAAGAGTAAGGGACCGACAGATTGGATAAATTGCCATCACTTGGTTGTCTTCTCATATGATCGTCAAGACAGTGATAATGATCATGATCACCTATAATGCTACATGCAACGTTTGTCAGTGTGAGAATCATAATCAAATGCAAAAACTAACAGCGTTCTGCGTTTTGTTATACTGAATGGGCACAGCACACCAAGAATTAGTTTCTAAAAGTATTATTATTTTGTTGTTGTTACGATGATATATGATTTCATATTCTACACGAGATATACATCAAGGAGTAACGTGACAAATATTGATATTCCAAGCAGATAAAACCATAAATTGGATTCATAATATGAGAGTGTAGCAGTGTGCCAATGTAATTTTACCTGCTGTTTTTGGATGATAGTCTGCATGAACAAAATATTGGCAGCAAATAAATAACGTTGATATTAACATCCCATGAGAACTCATAATCGTCATATTCAAGGAAATTCTACTCCTTTTTTATTACGTGTATGGGAGAGTCTTTTTAAAGAAATGAAACTGAATAAGAAATCTAGGACTGGGACGTTAATAAAAAATAAAATCTCTAAAACCTTCTCGAAAAAATGAAAATTCGTGGCGAGTTTAATTTCATGGGAGGTGTGAGATCGGATCGCGGTATACTTTTTTGTATCAAGAGAGAAAACAGCACATGGGAAGATGCAATGCTAAAGTATCAAAAATCCTACCTGTACAAATGTCATTTTAGTCGTCTTTAATAATACTATTATATTATAGCTTTGTGGAAAAAACCGGCTGTATTATATATTTTACAGCACGACATGGTCCCCTCGCTTTAAAATTACTTTTGAGGAAATCCCATTGGCAGACAGGTGGTGGGAAGAGTTTAAGTGGAATCGCACTGCAATTCTCACAAAATAGAACAAGTTGGTTGGCTTTCCCTTGTGTGCAATCGTACTCCGTATCTACATCATGGTGAATTAAACCAGAAATATTACCGTCATCGTCTTTGCTTGTAGTCATCTTGGCAAAATATACATACAACATATACGGCGTCTTTCTTACAGACTTCATAGGTCGGAGAAATAAAATACTTTTCGTTGAAAAAAAAGCTGATAGAATGGAAAGAGTATGAAAGTGTGAAAAGACTGTAATTACGCAGACTTGCTTTGTGGTAGTCTGCTGACAGCAGAGTCAACTACAGAGTCAAGCCATAAAGTGTATAAAATGAATGTAGACTATGTTTTACTGGATACATGCCCATGATAATGATACTTGCCAGCTTAGATCAAGTTTTAAGCTCTTTTATACTGACATGAATATATATTGCTGCCACGTACAATGGTGCGTGTGCCGGCAACTATCTTGTGGAAAAACCATTATGTGGTCCAGCAGAGAGGTCCAGCTACTGCACCGACAAGTTCGTTCGTATAAAAAGTTTTGGTAAATGTGCTTTTCTTTAGCCTCTTTTGCACATCTTAAATGAAAAGAATAGATGGTGTCACTTGTCATTTTCGCTTGGTTGAACCTGAACTGAGTAAAACATTTTCGAGCAACTCTTCTGAAGCGTAAATTCGGTTACCAGAATACTCCCTCAAAAAGTATTCGTCAACAGCGGTCTACAGAAAGTACTGCTACTTTACTTTACTTACTATTGTCAGCCGGAAATGAATCATTTTCATTGTGTAAAGAAAAAATATGTTCATGAATGTGGTTTCTGCTTACTTAACTTTCCTAGCAGCAGTCAAGTAAAATTAAGCTAATCGTAGAAAATAACCACAAATCGCCATCAAGCTAGATTATGCTGTAAATCATGCTGATATATGTAAGTTATTTGTACGTAAATACTTCCAGGTAATTTCACAATGCTTCCTTTTGCAACATTCATAATTCAAGTGTCGATACGCAATCATGGCTCACCAAACTTTTCCTGATAAATATCTGTTAATAAACACTTGGTTAATCTTTCATAATTGCATCATTAGCATTTCTTTCTTCGTCTCGACTTCTCTTGAGAATGAGATCTGTATCAGCGGTCAAATATTTCATTGAACGCGTATTATGTATTATAAGCGTGAGACAGCCAATTTATTACTCAGTCACTCATTACAGTACGCAGTAATCGTTTACTCTAAGATGCTTTAATTTTCTTACTTCAGCAAAACACATTCTTCGCTTCGTTTAAAAAAGGTCTCTTATCGCTTAAAGCATCATCAGCACAATACGAAACCAACGATGCTTATAATCGGCAGTAAATAGGCTGGATACCTATATAACCGAATACATTGGTACTTGTTGTATGTATGTTTGGATCCTTATGTCCATTCCTATCAGTTTTATTTTCTTCATGAATGATAATCGTTAATAGTGTATCATAGCCAATGCTCATTAAGAAAACCGACAAATCATGCAGAAGCAGAGCAGATTATACGGTTAATACTGCTTACTGTGTTCTTATCGTAAGTTCTTACACTTCATTTTATACTATTTACGTACTTCATCCTTACACTTGCCGTGAAATGACTAGCTATCTTGATTAGCAGCAGTAAATATAGTAAATATGAAACACAAAGCATACAAAATACATTCATGAATATTGTAATCTCTCGGTCACACACAACTTGACTATTGTAAACAACCTGAATAGCGTAAAGTATTATCTTTAACCAGTGAACAAATCAGCAATCAAGAAACAAGATTTTTATCCAGTAACAGTATAAAAACAAGTATCTTGATAAAGCTCACCGCGCTTTATACACAAAACCCAATCTCCGCCGTCGTCTGAGAACTTGAGTTTACACACAACATTTTTGTGACTAGGCTATTTTGTGCTTCTTTCATCCTCTGAAAATGTTTGTACGTGAATATATGATTAACTAGCCATGATAAGAGATGAAGTCAAGATTAAGTATCTGGTTGACTTACGAGGTGATCAACTCATTCGTGCAAACTATAAAGAGAAAATAGTATACTGTGTTAAATGTATTTTCTCCAACATGAATGCAATAGCGTTTAAAAACCATTCAATTTCAAATCATGTAGCATAAAATCCTCCTGCTTCTGTTCGAAGTGTGTACAACAGTCACTTTGTTCTCATTAAAAAAGTTAATGCCAACCCTTTGAAATCATTCAAGACACGGAACCACAACTTATCCGTGTGTGTGTAAAGCCGAAGATTTTCCGACAAGCTCTATCAGAGTGAAGTCTCACATAAGACTTGCTAGTTCAGATAACCTAACGATTCCAAAGGGTGATTACTTCTACGGAAAGGTTCGGAGTGAGCACACCTTGCTTTCGGATTCTTTATGTATGCGTCTAAACTACTGATGGTTGTGCACTGATGGTGGCTTTAGCTTGACTACTGCTTTTTTGTAGAACCCCGTGTTTTCCTTGTTAAAACTTGTTAGGAGGTTGTTCCATAATATTTCCCTCTTTCCTTTGATCTCGTCTCGGCTAGGACCTTGTTTTCTTCATTTTATTATTTTTTTGCTGGAGAACATAAAATACAGTGTGGGACGATTTTCATAGAAGCAAAACAGGAAAAGCTTTCAAAATAATATATAGACAGCAGGGGTAATAGAATGGTTAAGTCACGAAAAGCCAGTTAGCTACCTGTTTTTACTAATAACTCAATATTGCCGTTTAATAGGCTAAGACATGAACAGTTAATAACACTGACTTGTAATGAAATTTGTTGCTGCAATAAGTATTTCTCAACTTATGTATTGGGTATTCCAATAAACCCAACAAGAAGAAGTAACATTAGTTTTCTAATTTAAATACCTTTTATCTCACTTCCCATTCCCAAAACATATTCATTTGCACATAAGCACTATTCAATTTTGCTTGCTATTTTCTGCTCCAATAAAGCTAGAAATTCAAAATTAGTCGTTTACGACGAACTCACAAGGAAAATATGAGTACATGGGAAAGCAAGAATGAGATTTCATTGTGCTAATATCAATTGAAAAAGTTCTGAGTATTGTGTACGCTTAGATAGAGAAGCCGCTGCTAATCAGTCGTTATTGATGATTTCGCATTCTTCATTGCATCATCAAGTTTTACTACTAGCTTCCTCATCATCTTATGTACACATGAAGGTTCTGACATTACCATAAAACATATTCGTTAAACAGAGTTTTGTAGCATAAAACTATCCTTTCTATTATTATCCATTTCAATAAGCAATCTATAAGTCATTGTCGGAACCATTGGAAAAGCCTTTACTATAAGCCTTCATGTGTATTTGTAGAAAATATACTCATCAAATCAAACCGTAACTTTGACGCTTCTGATATGTGAATAGTGAACGGAGGCAACAAGCTAAACGATGATGATGCATAGATGATACATTGACACGAGACTTTTCTCTGTTACAATGCAGAAAAAACACTAGTTGAATGCACACTCGCTTGATCACAACACAAGGCACACATTTTTGTGTTTGACATGATCGGAAAATACTACAATATGAAACCTCTGCAAAAAATTACGTGTGTCAGTGTCAATTTAAATACATACATGCGTGTAATGATAAAGATAAACACACCAAAATGTATGATTACCCGTATGTTTCATCGTTTTCACTTCAACAGCATCATCGGTAGCCGAGACAGGGAGTCCTTTTTTACTTCTGACTCATTATTATTTTTATTATAAACTTTTCTACTCACTCATCGCTACCTTTCCTTTTTGTCCTCACCGAGTTAGACACCATCATCATTCGCATTTCAGTTACAGTAATCATTCAGTAAAGTAGTAACGAGTGAAAGAAAAAATCTATTTGATTGAATGTATGTGTATTTTTCTTTTTCTGAACACTGTTTATACAAAGAGTCATTATGAATCTTCAAGCAACTGGTGAGTTGCATACAATGATTAGGTGAATGCCTGAAAAGAGCGGCGTTTATTCTTCCATCACTCAGGTTGCATTTTAATAATGTTAATAATGATGACTGTAAAAGAAGTAAAATAGGTATGTAAAAGAAAAATGCGCAGTCAACTCTACCAGCTCATTCGTTACGTAAGAGGTATGACACTATTAAATAAATGAGGAAGAATTAAGGACATTATTACTTCACTCATGGTATATAATGTTATGTACCATTGACTATTGACATTTTGGCACAGGTAGTTCCTGCGTCTAGAATGACAATTTCGTATTCATCCTTTCTATCTATTGGAATCAGAATAATGATAGCGTAAGACCAGATAAATATCCAATTTATAAAAAAAATCTATCAATGTTGACTGACAAAAAATCAATTCAAGGATGTAAATAAGCGTTGTTAAGTTTTATATTTTAAGCTGGGGACTGTTGGAATTGGTATAAGAACTTACTTGGTAAAGCGTTGTAATCTTTATGCTTTCGTTTAGATTATTTTCGTGTGTGAAAGTCGTCTTTAAGTTACTGACAAAACAGCTTTTCCCGTTTCATTCTATTCTCATATTCTCCAACACCAAAGTCGGCATTTCACAGGGATATCTACAAAATAGCCTTCTTGAAAGCGGTAAGATCTCTTTTGATCACTATTTGTGAGACTTTATGTGGTAACGACGGTTGAAAGCCTTCTTGGTCTAATGAAGTTACGATAAATAATTAAATCCATCGCTCTCAAGAAAGCATATCGTTCACCTTTGTCTGGCGTTTGGTCAGTTTGTTTTTCAAATACATTATTCCATCGAACAAAGAGAATTTGAAATTCACATACAGTAAACATTGATGGAACAAAAACAGTTCGACTAGAGACGTAAGAAATTCAGTCCTATGTGCAAAGATTTGTTTACGATAGGATGTACTTTTTTATTGTTTTACAATGCGACATTTACGCATACTGTAATTATCATAATATATAGGTTGATACATATATCACAGCTATACGGCATTTACTGCTTGAACTGCAAAAGTGAACGAAAGCAGTGACTGAGCAAATAAATGTAAGATGCACGCACCAGGTATATAAAAAGCTGATAAGTAGGCTAGATATAGATTTGAAGGACTTTCTTGATTCTTCACTCACCACAATAAAGTGGAAGAGA
>JAHZMV010000519.1:0-10233 GCA_027743765.1 Coecobrya sp. COE2
GAAGCAAGTTTCTAGAAACAGGGTTTATTCATTCTCTACAGCACAAATAACACTTGTTACTACTAATCGTTCCTTTCGTTGATCGTTCACATGAGACATGCATTAATTTACGTACGTAAGTGTAAAGATGTGGATAGTTAGTGGCTGAAGATTTTGTATACAAGATAAAGAAGCACACACTGCTGTGCAGTTTGTTGGAGATGAAGGGAAAATGAAAGCTTTTCTAAAACCTTAAGGAGAGAAAGAGATATGTATCTGTAGATAAAATTCAAATGAGAAGGTTTACAGACTGTTTAGTTGGTTGTGATAATAAAACTTTGGCACAGTGTTGCTCAGCAGGACTAAGCATTATATGTGGGCAGGAATTAGTTTACATGCATTCGTGTGTGGAAAAGTGTAAGTATTTTTATTTAAATGTTGAAAAAAGTAAACTATATTTGGCACGTGAGAACCTCGTTGAAACTTGAATGGGTGAAATTTACTGCAGAGTATCGTATCGTACGCGTTTTGAACTGTTGAGTTATTGCGTGAGTTTTTATTGTTAGTGCGGATACGGGAAAGCGCACACGCACTTTCTTTAGTGCTGATTAATACATAAATTAACTTTGGTCATTGGAATAGGTTCCGTGCTTTGTCAATAAATGAATTTGCGCCTAAACACACACACGACAACAACTGGAAATGAAATTTCAGGATACTTTCCTATGCACACCATATACAAAAATGTATAGCTGGAACGTACGTGAACTAAACCTCATTGTATTCACACCAATTGAATAAAGTACATGCAAATAAGCAGTTTGGCAAACTTTCTTTCGTCGACTTATTATTTTTATGATTATTATGAATGTAAGCTTGTTTTCCATTTAATTGATGGTATTTATATATACACACGTTTCGTTGCTTTAAATTTTTTTCCTGTTTATGTTCATGCACACAAGTTGTGCGTGTGTGACTGTGACCTCCTTAGCACAAACAAGGCGTAAGAATTCTGACGAACGACAGAAAACAACAATAAAACATTTTTATAGACAATTTAGTTGGGAATGCTCATGAAATGTGTATTCTGTTCTGTCATATAAAAATAGAAGCCTGAAAGAAAACTGTTAACTTTTCACTACTTAAAATAGCGAGAACACGTGCTCTGCATCTTGTTCACAAGGCATGTGAACGTGAACACCCACCCGCAGCTGTATACAGGGCAGCTTGTAGAAACGGCAAAAGACAAAAATATCGAAATGAGAATAAAAATCTTTGAACAGAATGTGAATACTGAAATGTTCTTAATGAACACTATTATTATGAGCATGAAAATCGTCAATAGCACATTATACGTCTCTATAAATTACGACGCTTGTTTCTCGGTTGTTCATTAAAAACGAATGAGAGTATACAGCAGAGTGGAAGGCGCAGCCAACGTACTTCAGTTGGGACTGTGTCGTTAATAATTCTAAATCACGTGTCACGTTGAAACAAGGAAAAGCAGTAAAAATCGGGAGTAAAATTGTGAAAAAGCAGCAATAATGAGTTTTCCCAAATTTTGCTTCGAGCTAAAGCACAAGAGTGAGGCTTTCACTCATCATCAAGCTGCATCCCTATTTGGCTCGTTCTGTTTGCTATAAATAAACTCTGTATTCAAATTTAAACACGCAATGATAGATTTATAATACCTGAATCGGGATACTAGCTAAATACGACGATATATATAGCATTCCTCTCCATAAACTGAATTAAAAATTTAAAAGGCCATTAAAACACTGATCCAATCTGTAAATCTGTTTTATAGCATTTTTCCATACAGCTTGCCAACCACGCTATATTATAATATTCCAGAATTTTCAATATCAACCAAATAAGGTATAAAAAAGTTTCCAGGAAATGCACAAGGGAAAACAATATGCTTCATTCTTTTGATATTAATGATACAATTCAAAAGAAGCAGATGCCTTTGAAATACAAAGAATGGAAAGTAAAAAGTGAAATGCAAAACAGGTTTTCCTTATCTAAAAGCCATTTTCACGATTTCTAGTCATTTATGCAAACTATTATGCAATCAGTTACCTTGCGTAGTACACACGCATACACGAATGAAAAGTAAAAACAAACCAAACCATTGCCAAACTAACTAGGAACCGCTCATGCATGGATAACGAAAAAAGAAAACGTAGAAAGCAAGCCGACCGGTGTAAGTAAAAGCAAGGATGAATGAGAGCTGGAGATGCCACCACACCCGGATGAAATGAAGACTCTTGAGCAAAGCTAAAAGGAAAACCGGCAAGTGGAATAAAACAAGTTAACACTGCAAACAAGAAGGGAAAGATATGATGATTCAGTTTCAGTAGAGGAGCCTACTACAAAACATTATAACGAGGAAGAATACCTCTTCTGGCTATGTGCTGAGCTGATGAAAGTTTTTTTTTCAATGAGTAGAAATAACAGAGCTTTCCTGGTTCTCATTTACACAAAAGCAGTCATGTGTGGTTTGCTGAAACTGGATATATATTCTCTTTACTCTTGTGTTCACAGACATTGCGTTTGTCATCAAAAAGATTTTTTAAGCGTAGTCAACTGTCTAATTGAACTAACAAAGGAGCATAAGCAGTCTTTTCCTGGAACAAGATCTCATGTCTATGTCTCTAGTGTGTTTTATGTTCTTGGCCATCTTATAAACTTTGTCAGCAGGTGAAAGTTTGGGTGGGGTATAGAGTACATGGTTCTTCCATCAAGATGTACATACTTATGCATTTCACGAATGAACC
Organism: Coecobrya sp. COE2; assembly: GCA_027743765.1. Lineage (NCBI taxonomy): Eukaryota > Metazoa > Arthropoda > Collembola > Entomobryomorpha > Entomobryidae > Coecobrya > Coecobrya sp. COE2. The sequence goes on from JAHZMV010000519.1 coordinate 2,760, forward strand.
GGTGGAGTAAAAATATAATTTTTAATTGTTTTATGAAATGTCATTTAATCAAAATATAACTAATATATGCGTAATGGGAGATTTTCATTTCCAATTTATCAAACGTAATTGCATGAACTTAAACACAAAGTAACACGCTAAAACAAATGCATTCAAATATTCACAAACTTAAGAAGCGTAACAACGAAAACTTTCTATAAATATTTCAATTGATTTAAATCTGAGGACGATGCTTTGAACAAATGGTTAGTGCCTCCATCAGCAACGCTCCTGCCGTGTTTGGATCTTCCCTGAAAAGACGCTCTATGCAACGCTCTTCATCATCTTCCCGACGTTTCCTATATGCGGAAATGAAGCGATTATTTATAAACTTGTCGCTTTACAAAAGATGTAAAAGGTTGTTTAAAAATTACATTTGAAAAGCCTGCAAAATCTTAAATCTGAACTTTCTCTCCGTCCGCAAAACTACTCGTACTGGAATACAGCCGGAATAGATTGACCAATGATGTGATATCAAACCACAAATGCTCCTTCTCCTCAACGATTAACTGAGAAACGTACTTTTCCAAATTGTTGATATTGTACTTTCTTCCAGTTTCAATTAAACTAACAGCAGTCTGACAGCTTATCATTGTTACAGCACCCTGCTTCAGTGGACAATCGTTAAAGTAGCTAATCAAAGCAGTAACAGTTTCGGCTGTCAGTTGCTCCATTGAAAACACTCGACTATCTGGTCCCCCAAACCTGGACTGTTTCCCATGAATGTCTATCATTTCGCCCAAAGCAGGACTCTTCACTGTTATCAAAAATAATGTATGTATTGATCAAAAGTACTCAGCATGTTCAAAATGTTCTTACTTGAGCAAATTTCCATAAACCACTTGCATTTAATGGTGGCCAAGTCGCAAGAAAACTTTTCCCCATTTGACGACATCATGAAAATAACACTTTCAGTTCTTCCCCTCTCAGCATCCAGCAGTCTTCGTTCAAAAGCTGATATTCCATCAGATGCGGCCAGCAATCTGGCACTTTGTCTCCTCGCCAGCCCATCCAAGTCATAATCTCCCGAGCAAATCGATACGAAAATGTGACCTTGGAGGAATTTCAACTTTCCACTTTCCTTATCAGATTTCCCTGCAATTCCCTGTTGACAAGATGAGGAAGAGGAGGAGGACGAATAATAATCGAGCAGAGCATTCTCCAACTCAGATATGCTGCACAATCTTCCATACAGCACACACTGGTTCGGGTGTCTTGGTTTACACGGAAATGTTGATGTAAGCACTGGCAAAGTTGGTTGGCAGACAGGAAATAAAAAAAAAAGAGAAAATTTAATGTTAGGAGCATTGGTATATGTTAGTCAAAAAAATCTACTAAACTAAATTACGGTCCCAGTGCCAAAGGAAACCTCCCAAATGCAATCATCATCGTAATCGTGATCAAGTGCATACTTTTACGTTTACTCAACGCACATACACGCGCGTAAAAAGTAATGTTATTACAGAGCGTTGGAATAGAGTATTCCAGTTTATATATACGATTTGTACAGGTTCATTATATTAGTATTTGCCTCACCACAAGAAAATCGTTTTTCTCCTGCTGCTGCTAAGGCATCTCCGCCACGGTCCCCAATTCCCAAATCGACTTTCACAAACTGTGAACATCCATCAAGATGGCCGTGGGCTTGGATTACTGCACGAATATCATTGAATTTGAGGGCGATCATGACACTCCGATCCCTTCTGTCCTCTGGATTGTTAGCAAAGTGGCAGTACATCCTTGTTCCTGCATCCAAGTCTACTCCAGAGGAAAATTCAAGCCCAACCACACTGTCATTAGTTTGTGCGTACATTAGAATAAGAAAAGAGGAAAACATAAAGGGATTATTATCATCAATTTATAGTGCATGCTCGTTTGTTACATAGTCAATACTTTTGAATGAATACGTGAAAGCTATCAATATAGCATTATGGTAATGAGACAATGCAGTAATAAAGAAGATAGGCATTTCAAAAGCGAAATAAAACCGTACAGATCGGAGGAGTTGAAATCAATGTCGTCATTACAGGAGTCCTGATGTTCATCGCTTTTGGAAGAATCATTGCTCGTTGTAACCTTTTCAGCGGAGGTATTAGATTGCGAGGAGGAGTGGGGTGCAGATGGTGTGTTCAAAAAGGAAAGCCTTTTTTGAGAACGAGGTTTCAAAGAACAGCACCCGAGAAATGTGTAATTTCTTCGTTGAATGAGTCGTCCGGAAGAGCCCAATGGAATAGAGGATGCGATGGCTACTTTTTCATTGAGATTTGTTGACCCGTACATGAAAAGGAGAGAGGATTCATCATCCGCCTTGTGTTTGCCTTCTTGCTTCCTGATTTCTACAGGATATAGACGAATAGATTTTGTTTGGAAGCGATAGCTCTGGACTGCGCTAACATCGGGCGTATCCAGTATCCAGCCCATACCGATTCTTGTGTGGATCAAATGAATATTTTCGGATATTTGAACTTTTTTACACACTTTTGCGTCAATTTGTCAATGACTCGAAGCATCATAAAATGATTCTAGATGAATTGGAAAATAGCAGTGCATTCCCTGAACATTAGGTAATTGAAATTAAAAAGGTTGCAATGGTTATTGATGACAAGACAATATTATACTGCAATTGTGTCTATTGATGTGGCTTTACTACTCATTCTGATTGAGTTCTATGCGTTTTCATAAATCCTCATGCTCCGTTTTTGTGCTCAAGCGGTTTCTAAATTTTAAATGCTTTAAAAATTTCATGTATCATTTTGTTATGGATTGTAACGACTACACACACGGCAATGCACAGATGAGACCAAACCTACTATTACGCTGAATTTTCGACGTTACTAACCAAATAACCTATTACATAAAAACCGTTTCTTTCATACTGCATCTGATTTTGCATTGCAACTTTCACAGTTCCACTACCGTATCATCTATGCTCATTCGTGCATAATATAAATCCCGTTGCATTGCAGTTGTAAAAGTTGAAAGTGTAGCAGATGTAGCTTTTTCGGTGCTCGTTTCATCGTAACATTTTCACAAAAGCAATAATAATACATGTGTGCTCCCTATGCCCATTCATACTGCCCAATTATCTATCCATCCGTTCCCCATTTTTTTGGCAAAAGAACTAAAAAATTAATGTATATAGGTAATATAACTGCATACATGTCTGATTATCTTACTGACCAGTGGATAATGCAAGTTTGTTTTTCCTTAGAAAAAAGTGGAACAAAGGCAGCGTATTCTGCTTCCAAGAAAATAGTGTATTTTATTGAGTGCCATATTTTTTCAAAAAAAAATGAAGCAGTAGAATGGAGCTCATTCATAAAGCACACACGAAACAGCCTCCATTTAGATCATTATGGAAATACATGTTGGTCGTATGTACCTACATTTAAAAAAGTATCCCACTTTATACGTTCCTTTTGTTACGACAGAACTTGTCTTGTATGCAGTGCGTGTGATATGCAGCATAGAATTACTACTATATTATGACTACGACCCTATTTGTCTAGTTTGTCTATCATTTTCCATAACTCATTCTTTTTCCTTCTATCTCCAGTAGATAATATTTAACATAATAGAACTACTACTTTAATATCCGTCCTTTCATAAGCACAAGGAAAATGTAAGTATGCGTGCTATTGTGCTCCTCGTCTCAGTTCCTTATCTTCCATTTTCAACAAACTCCATTGCGAATTTCTTTTGATACGCTTAGCAAAAGGGTAAGTAGAAAAACCCTGTGAAAAATGTAGATTCCTTCTATCTATATGCGTATATACGATGTTCTCTGTTTTCTCGTGTGGCAACTTTTTTTTGCATACGCTTTTTCTCTGAAATATTTTCTAGACGAAACTATTTTACTGCTTCGTTGCATGACTCATGACGTTGTTCCTCCTACAGCCAGGACACCGGGAGCGAACGGAATTGCTTTTCCTTAGAAATGGACTATACATTTAAACAATGTAAGCAGCTTAATGGACACACGCTCTTTCCATATAACGATACTTTAAATAATATCATGCATTTATAGTTGAATGACATATACAGTGCACAGGAAAGGGGAAGCACAAAAAAGTGGGCAAGTGGATTGACTAGAACTCTGTGACTTTTGGTGGCGCAGGCAAGTGAAAGTTTGAGGCAGAAAATGAAAATCACGACAAATACAAGTACATATTATATTTATTGGATGAGTGATGGGACCCAAGTGGAAGGTTTAAAAGTTAGAAAAGCACTATGCCACTGTGGAAGGAGAAGAGAAGACAAGAAACGAACAAGTGGCAAGTTTTAGTTAAAAACTGGAGCGAAAGAGCGAGGAAGGAAGGATAAGGCGAAAGAGTCAGTGAGTNTGACTTTTGGTGGCGCAGGCAAGTGAAAGTTTGAGGCAGAAAATGAAAATCACGACAAATACAAGTACATATTATATTTATTGGATGAGTGATGGGACCCAAGTGGAAGGTTTAAAAGTTAGAAAAGCACTATGCCACTGTGGAAGGAGAAGAGAAGACAAGAAACGAACAAGTGGCAAGTTTTAGTTAAAAACTGGAGCGAAAGAGCGAGGAAGGAAGGATAAGGCGAAAGAGTCAGTGAGTGGAAGCAATTTTAAGAAGGTACATTCGGATACCCGTATTGCGCTTATATAGTGCTCTGTCTGTTGTTGGCCGTTGAAGACGCTGTCTGTATCATCCGTTATGGAAAAATAATGTTATTATAATATGTCAGTATGCATAAACAAACATCTAAATATTTTCCATGTAGTACGTATGAAAATTTTAGGCCCAGATAAGGTTTCGGTTTCGCCTTTCCGCCTGCCAAAAAGTGGAGAAAGTTAAGCACTGCTTGCGACTGGTGATGGCTTTATCTATGAATTTTGGATTTCTCTGGCTGCCTTTATGTCTTTCATCTTTGCTTGTCTTTCAAAACGAACACATCGCTCGCACATGACACACTTTTAGACGCGACGTGCCTTTCTCAGAGTCATTGACTTTTCATCTGAACAACATACCTTCCTAAGTTCTAAATTGTTTATTAGGTAGTGTACAATGTCGTCAACGTTGATGAACACATTCCATTATGTTAAATACACAAGTAAACTGTATGTAAAACAAGTTCTAAATGAAAATGACACAGTTTGTAAATTCCTCATCATTGCATAACCAGGTAAAATACAAAAATTTCAAATTCCCAACAGTTGAACGTGGCAGAACTGATAACTTGGAAATTGAACAAATTACTCAATAAAACATCGTTTCATTTCCTTTCCAAAATGGAGATTGAGGTACTTTTTGAACGATAAAACCAAGGCCGAAGAAAGCAAAAACTCTTTCCATGTTCCAAGGCCTGCTTTCGTTATCGCGCGGCGGCCTTGGTAAAATGATAAATCCCTTTGTGTCTACGGATTCACCTTAATGCTCGCGCGTGTATAGCCTTTTTTTGACGTACATTACATGATTTTTTTGTCTGAAAAAAAATGTCGAGGTAATGTTGTAAAAACCAACTGGAAGCTGGATGCTATTTATATAAGCGTAAGCGTATAAATGAATGTAAAATGAACAAGCAGACACTGTCAGCACAAAAACTGCGAACACATTTAAATTCAGAATTGCAGATTAGCACGCACACACCCAAGCTAGCTAAAAAAAGTGTCAGAAGAAACAGCCTACGCTTTATTACTTTTCTCACGACGACTACTGTACATGAGGCAAGGGAGACAATGATCATGCACTCGCATACATTGAGTAAACTTGTTCCGTTTCTTCCTGAAAAATACATTGCAAATTTTACAACTCCAGGAATGTATAAAATGAGCCATGTTTTACATCATTCATTCCAGTGTACTTGCTCTTAATATGATCATGATGGGAAGATGATGATGATGCTCGTTTGACATGACAAGCCACGCACACAGACAGCAGCAAAAACATTTTCCATCATTCATCACCATTGAATGCTTTTTCCCTGAATCAAAATTGATTTGGTTTCTTTGGTTCGTATTGCCAGAGATATATGGCTTTGGCCACATGAAAAGAAGGCTTCTTTTTGCCCTTTCCTCTCTCGCACTCACAGCCTCCGCTTATTCCCGAGTAATCTATCCTTTCTCTCCGCTTTGCACGTATGCATGTAAGCTTATTCCGTTTTTAAGCGAACTGTATTCAAGGAACACAAAATGCTTATTTTATTTTTATACCCATTTCCCCTTGTTGTTCCAAAGAAAATAGTGAAAGTTGTAAAGAAAATGAGCTTACATCATCACATGATTTCCATTTTACTACATACTTGTTTTTATCATTGCATCAGCCAAAAGTTGTTTTGATGGAAGAGCAGTAGTAAAAATTCGTGTAATCTTCTTTTTAACAAAACGAACACATAAAAATCGACAAAATGGTTTGTGTTGTGATGTGTTAGCGTGGTCATACCCGCAGAGAGACTGACTTTATTTTCCTTCTATATAGCACCGTGTCATCGTAAAATAAATACTAACAATAAACTAGATAAACCCTGAAAAGTGCAACTCGCTTCATTCCCCGTGTTCACCGCGGAAAAGGACACGTTTTATATTATTTGGTAATGTGTGTGGCGGCACCATCATGTTGTCACATGTCACAACAAAAAATAGGCAAACATTAAATCTGACTGAACTAGAGAAGTACCAGGAAAATCATGCACAGTGCACTTCTCTTTTCGTCCCTTTTTCAATGGAGACACGTGCATTTGAAGCCTTTCATTTTCATCTAGTCGTTCTCTCTCAATTTCAGAGCAAGAGAACCCTTATCACCAAAAGGATCAGTGCATCACACCACATCAAAAAATGTTCAAGCCAAGTCATGCCGCTGCTGTGAACAGTGCTCACATTGTACAATAAAGCATCTTTATAATTCATTCCAATAATTCACAGTGCAAAACTGCTTTGCTGTGCCTACCTGATGATGAAAAAGAGAGAGCTTTGCCATAAGGTTTATTGATGGTATAAATCTACGACGTGCTTTTAGTCAGCAGTTCATCCAGGACGTAATTTTTCACAGCATAAAGTCGAGTGACAGTCCGTTTATATAAGCAATAAACTCAAAACGGAAGCAACTAGCTTTACTCTCTTCCTTGCTGTGTGCTAACTTATAAATATATTTCCTACTACAGCCCACCCAAAACACCATCATTCCTTTTTTGCGATGCTTTTATATTATGCTCTCCCACAGCATCAGATGAATTTGTCATTTTGAATAGAACCAGAATTTTAGCGTACGATGCACAATGCAGTGTCTTTTCCTTATACCTAATATTATTCTGCTCTAGTGTTTTATTTGGCACGCGCACGTGTATGCCTTAAAAAATGTGTACAATTTCACGGTTGAATGGACGCGAGAAGATTAATGACAAAGGGCAGTTTACTTGTCCTCGACAGCAGATATTTCACAAAGAATGCAGCTTATCCACGTGGTTAAAA
>JAHZMV010000520.1:0-10205 GCA_027743765.1 Coecobrya sp. COE2
GATGAACCTGATTTATTCTCCTGTTCATTCTTTCGTGAACCGGAAACATCAAGAGAAACAAGAAGCTTTACGCTCAGATAGCTTTTATAGCTACCATTTTGGTGCGGATGAGATGGTAAGCCGTTTTTAAGATTAACAGGTTTTCGTAGCTCGTCGCAGGGAAACTCAACCCAACCTCTTAATAATGTCGGGCTTTCATGTAACTGTCCTTGGTAAATTGGCATTTCCTCATCAAATGACACTTGTGACAGTAAAAGGGTTTTACTTCCGACAAGCACCGTTTGCTTTCCTTCTGGAAGGAACGGGTTACCTTTTTGGGAGTAGAGCTGTTGACAAGTGGACAACTCCAGTCGAGCATATCGCACTGGAAGAATTAAAACAAAAAATATATTGTGTGCAAAAACGCTATACTTGAATGCATGTCAAACGGCAATCGTTACTTACCGCAAAATGGACTTTTGTTAGAGGTCGGCATTAGGAAGGATGACGATTCATTTGGTTGGAGAGATGGCAATCGGAAAAATGCATTATTTTCATCTTTTTTAAGTTTCCAACAACCATTTTTACCGTGTTCTTGACAAAAACCAAAGTGGATTGTCCTATTCTTTGCCAATGCTACAATGTTGGTGCCACGCTCCCAATTGATTGGATATGCTATCACGGATGTGCTTAATATAGGATTAGAAGAATATACATTCGGGGTTCCTGCAAGATCCCACAAAACGTCTTCAAGCCATTCATAAGCTCTTCGATGACTACAAGCCAGCAAATCCTTAAGATTGGAAAGTGTATTAAGGATCTTTGGAAGGCTTTGATTATCTACTTTCATTTCAGTGGGTTCAGGTTGGGTATCTTCATCTTTTAAAATGCCCCCTAGTTTTGGGCAGCCTCTTTGATCCCTGCCGTCATTCAGATAGATATCTACCGTGCCCACGGGATCCTTCATACCCAGTCCCCATGGACCGATATTCGAGTGGATTGCTAAAACATGATGCGCATCACTTTTGTGAAGGCGAATCTCTGGACAGTATCCCTCAAACATAGGAAATGCCGGGTCCAGTGCGGTGATTTGGAAAATTTCATACGAGGAATTTGTAAATGATTTGCCAACATAGCTGGAAATTTGAGAACCGAGACTATGACCTACAAGATGAACCCGTTTTGGAGTGGATCTTCCAAACTTTCGCTGAATGTACCTAATGAACCTGCAAATAATTTATCTGTATATAATATCTGCGGGAAGGATAAGAAACCAATTAATATTTTTCTATTGATGAAATACAGGCTAGTTTCTCTTGCAACAACTCGTGTATTGGACACAACTTGCGGATAATATCCAGACGCCCCAGATTCCCAGTCTACAAGCACAACAATTATGTTATCCGCTTGTGCTAAAAATGCGTCTTTCAGGGTTTGCATCCATGTTCCTGATAAGTCCGTATAGCCATGGATCAAGAATACAATGAGAGAACTCTGGTTCCAGGGAATATCAGCCTCATTTACTAACCCGAAATGCCCAAAATTCGGTAATGTGACTATACCGTGCTGTCCATTTGGATCTTGTCTTGATAAATGAAATGTTTCATTTTTCAAAGATGATATCAGATGAAATTATACATACATGTTTCTTTCACGAGGAAATAACATGCATGTGTATATAACTAACAATCATTGCACAATTACCTTGATGTAACTATAAATGTCGTGTTAATTACGGATGGTGACTGCGGAAAAAAGTTGAAAAGCGTTGGTCTCTCCGCCCAAGGACCAGAAACTGAGAAGCATCCTACCCGGATATAGCAGACCTTCACGGAACATTTTCATAGAAAAAATGCAGATATTCATTTAAAATATAATAAAAGTTGATGTAACGGTATACTGCATTTATATTGATGTGGTTTTTATGCGGATTTTCTCGCAAAACAACAATTGCAAATAAATGGATGAAAGGAATTGTTATACAAAAATTGATTTGGTACAAACCGTATCCGATTTTGGATTCAGGAAAAAGATGAGTAGCAGCGCAATGATAAAAAATACGGTTATGAAAAGAACCGGCTTTAGAAATCGCTTCCAACCTCTGGGACCAATTTTCGTTGTGCAACAATCGTCCACTCCATCAGCCAAACTTAAACAAGTTTCACTACAGTGATTGATAAGCTTCTGCCTAACAGGACCTTTTCTGCTTTCTTCGCGATATGTCATTGTAGTACTGCGTTTTCTAAGGGAATATCTGCTATTCATTCGGAATTATTTTCCCAACACAGTAAATAGATATTGAATAAATTGCATACACGACAACTGTTTGCGAATGTGCCCTAATGCAATTAATATAACCTTTAACAATTAAGGACAGTTTATATGTATTCTTAAAAGGTCAAACTTTAAAGATAAGGCCGAAATGTTTGTGTGTTGAAATCTGCAGTATGAAATGAGCGCACTTTTTTTTAGCTAAATTAACCGCAAAAGAACTTTCCGGTTCAAATATACTGTATTAAATTATGAAGTAGCTGCAAAACCACTATAAAACTGGAGCGCTTTGATTCATTGTAGGCCTACAAGGAAGTAGTGATGCCTAAGGAATTTTCCATGCGCTCATCCAAACCACTACAGATTTATAGACTACCCCAATAACTGCTTTAATGTTTATAGTTGTCACTATGTACTTTTATTGTGTAGTACAAAAAATACTTGAATAAAATACAAAACATTAATGTCTACACATACGCAGGAAATGACTAGCACGCAAACAATGATTTTAATTTGCGTCTTTGAATTTCAAGGGTAAGGAATACTAGTTTAAAATATTAACAGAAAAGGTTTGTGACGGTATAGAAAATAACTGAATGCTAAAATATGTACTACCTTAAGTTTTCGAACTGACGCTTCTGCTTTCGCTTTATTATCTTCATCAATTATATACTGGAGTAAGATCAGTCAGATTTTTAAACTCCGTCCTTCCCTGCGGAGGATCATTTTTAGGAATTTTTGGCAGCATTTCTCCAGACTTTTGTCGAAACTCTTGAAGCTGCAAAAAATAGTTAACATAACAAATCATTAAAAATCCAAACATCACTAGTCAAGCCGGTTTTTGAAATAAGAAAAGTATCATCGCTTTTAAGATTAATTTATTTAGCATAATTACATTTTTAACACCCATCATCTTCCAAACACAATAGAATAAAATGCCACATCCCGTCACAGCGTAGAATGTACCCCAGCGAAGAGCCCGACTGGCAAGTGCTAACTCCCGATTCAGATTTCAAAGTTGGAGTGACTCCCTTATCAAAGGCGTCCGCATCCTTTTTCTTGGCCGATGAAATCGCTCCCCCGAAACCGAATAGGAACGACATTCCACCCACACCCGTAAGGAAAACAGCCTCTGGAAAAACAATGACAACATTCCATCAATGCACACCTTCAATGAACTCTTCGAACTTTCATAAATACACACTTCCGTTTATACAAAAATGTCATTCATACCTTTCCATTTCGGAAATTTACTATCCAAGGTGGATAATCTGCCTTTAGGTTGTTCATGTGTCACATTTTCGTCACCGCCGCTTATCCCATTTTTGACGCAAGCCTCCTTGTTGAGATCACTAAGAAGATGTACATTCGTCGTATCCGACATCTTGACACAACTTTTACCTAACTTTAACAATGCTTATTTACTGACCATGATGGGGCATGATGATAACAGATACCCACTAGACACTGTGCTGCCTGTCAGTATGTTTAAAAGTTAATAGTTATGTAAAAGAAATTAAACGGTGACTAGGAAAGCACGTGAGAGAAAAGTGAAAGCACAGAAAATGTTGTGTGGGTCTGTGTGCGTGAATATACTAAAAGCATGGCTTAGTTTTTTGTATCAGATGACTGCAGTGGAATCCACGAGTTTTTATGCTGCTCTGGTATGTAAAATGCGAGATCTTCAAATCTTCACACCTGAAACCATGTTTTCTGTAAGCTATACCGGTGAAACAATGCATTTTATATTTACACGCTTGATTTGTGTATGTAAAACTCATCAAAGTTTTGACATGATAATGTGATATAAATGATGGATGGGTAATTGCATGATAAAATGAATGATTGTATGATTATGTAATGATCCTAGTAAAATCAGACCCGGCCTTGTTCGTTCCACATTTTGCATTTTTGAGATAAAAGGGTTAATGTGCAATTCCTTTATCTTTTTGCACAGATGCAATATTTTGTATTCCAGGTAAAAAAATGTGCGTTACAACACTGATTCTGTATTTTATATGATGTAGGTAGACATAATTATTAATGTGTATGCACATTTGCACATACATGTTTTAAATTAGGTACGCACAGCACAACAATAGTTTTTCTTTCTGGGAACAGGAAACAATTGTTTCTGAGAATTGACAAACTATTGGCTTATATATATGGTTATACATGGACTGATTTCATTGGTGGAATAGGTAATTTCATTTAATTAATTGATTTAGCCCCCGATTCATTTCATTAGTGTTTCATGCTGCCATAAGGTTCTTCATTTCATTAGCGGTGTTTTCGTTACAGCAAGTTTACGCCAACTTTACTTCAAGATAGATCAGACATTAAAGTGTGCAGTAAAAATGTGAGAAAGTTTGATTTTACGTGGTCGACATTGAAATGAAAGTTCTTTTACAGTAATGCATAAAGCAAAAGTGATGCAAGTGCAATGCGGAAACATGAGGAATGAGGATAGGGAGAGGGAGGACCAAGTAAAAGTAATTTAGCAATTTTGGTAAGTTTACAAAGTTTATTTCCTCTTTTCGTCCTAAATCAGTCAATCATTATCTAGTGACTTAACAATCCATTCACAAATATCAACGACATCATTAACGAGTTTTTGAGAGTACGAGCTGATTAAATACATACTAAATACTAAACACATACAAAAATCTGGTTTTCTCACCAGTCGTATTTTTCCATCTGGATCTTCCATATTATTCAATGTTTATAATATACATATCTCATCAATTATCATAATAATATTTCTTTTGCTAAATATTAACATATTTCATTCATTTGTATTACCATTCCAAATCCAGAACAAAAATCTTTTATGAAAAATGAAAATGNACATACAAAAATCTGGTTTTCTCACCAGTCGTATTTTTCCATCTGGATCTTCCATATTATTCAATGTTTATAATATACATATCTCATCAATTATCATAATAATATTTCTTTCGCTAAATATTAACATATTTCATTCATTTGTATTACCATTCCAAATCCAGAACAAAAATCTTTTATGAAAAATGAAAATGTGCTAAACACTCTGAAAACAAAGCAGAAAAGAGGTGGAAAGCAGATCAGTCTGGTTCTGTTCTGTTGTTCTGGTCTGTCAAACAAAAAATTAAAACTTTTTTTCTAAGCGATACAGCGCTAATCCTCATCAACTCAAGTTAATCAGAAGCAAAACCAGCGGAATGAATGATAATGATTTGGAGATATATTTAGATTAAGAATCTCTCTGGCCTTTTCCTCTTGAATGAATTCATCATTATCATCTTCATCAACATTGACTACCATATATAATCCATTAAACCAAAATGACACAGATTATTACTAGCACTATACTTTTCCATATTTTCCACCATACATCAATACATGCCTCTATTATTATGCCCCTAATAATGAATATCTTCTTCATCATCATCATCATCCATAAGTAACGCCAACTCCCTTCCTTATTCTTTTTTTTCTGCTTAGCATAAAGTAATGCCATTAAAGTTTGTTCGTCTATATAATAATGTATGTACCTAAAATATGAAATGATTAGTTATGGAAAGTGACATACAGAACCACGAAGCGAGTAATTACGAACGAGTGATGAGGATTAGGTCGATGAGTTTGGGAATTGGGAATGCTATTTGCCAAGTGGGATTCATACCTTTTAATTTATCTCTATTCAAACCTAGTAAACCATAACGATACAACATACTGAGCTTATACAATCTTGAATAGAGTTCTATAATATTATGTTATTACACATATATTTTTCTAGTTTTTGCGATTTAGCATCAGTTTCCATCCAGCTTTCTTATAGCAAATAATGTAGGTAGTAGAACGCAAACAAACAAAAAAACATGGTATTATAGAATTGCGATATTGCACAAGACGACGACAACAACAAACAAGCTTTTGGCTCCTGTGCTGCCGCTGCTCGTATTTTATTTTGTGTTATGTAGCAGCAAAAATGTTAAAGCTTATTTTTATTTATTCGCTTCTTGGTTCAAATGTGGTTTTCTGCGTGAGATATGGAATGATATGACGGAGTCTAGATGTTATTATTATGGATAGTAGATTTTTATGCATGGATATCTATTTGAATTTCTTTACTGTTCCCTTCCGTGAGCTTGTTCGCTCTTCAATCTCCCTTTTCTTAGAAAAAAAAAGTTTCTAGTTTTTATTTTGCTAATACGAAAAATTGGATACAGCAGTCTCCGTGTTCTTGGAAAGTGCTGCTGTCACAAAAGGTTTGACTCAATCTTGAACCATGTTGCACGGCTCAATTACTTTCATACTCCGCCTACTTTTTTTTCTCTTTTCTTATTTTTTTTCTAAAAAGGATGCTACCAGCTTGTACGTTTGTTTTTTTGCAGAAACCCATCACATGATAAACTCAAGTTGTTTAAAAGATTGCATAATTTTCGTATAGAAACTTTCATTTGAGGTTAAAACTCAGTTTTGGACAAGATTCCCATGAGTGTCATATCGCCCCATATATAATATCTGAACTAGTTTCTCAGCAGAGATAAAACACCCGGCCGGGTGATTAACATGGGCTTGCTGGCTTATTTGTTTCATATTATCCATATCCAAACAATTTATCCATCCATAATGCTCATATATATACTCTAGTAGAGCAGACACATACACACAATGCGTTATCCATAAAAATATTTTACACTGTACATGACATTTACATACACACATGCAATCATGCTATATTACCCTTTCCATACCTCTGCTATGCGATTTTTACGAGTTTCGACGTGTAAAAAATAAATACTACGCTTTTTACGTTTATAATAAGGCACCAAACAATAATATCTGCATGGAATAAAGTTTGCTGCTGCTGTTGTTGGTTTGGTAGTGTTAGGTATTGCTCATATTATAATATTCCCATATGCCAGCATTTTGTAAAAAACATTTTTCTCTTGGTAGTACGTATTTATGTACATGACATGTTACGTTCTGCCTTATAACCACACACAATGCCAAACTACTACAAGGATACAATTTTTTTTATCTCCATCCGTTCCGTTCTTCATCCAATCCAAATCTAGCCATATTATTCTCATACATCCACTTATTACACAGAGAGAACCATACTGTGTGATACTGGTTTTAACAAAGTACCTAAGTTTCGTGTAGGTGGTGGTGGAGGTAAAGTATGTTTTCAGCACTTGGTTTGATGTACATCCACAGTCAGTGATTTTCATGGAATAAGTATGTATCAAAATACTACGGGAGCACAATATTCTTTGCCTATATGCCTTTGAAAAATATTACAAGAAAAGCATGTATGTATTTGCTCTCTAAGCCAAACTAAATGCTTGTTAAATTATTATCCTTGTTGCTTGCTATATCGCTATTATTATTATTATCTGTTGTGTGTTTGGAAAATGAACAAGTTTACAAGTTCACTATATTGTAGTGTAAGCAGAAGAATGATAGCACATGGATACATGGTCAGGGTATATAAAAAAGAACTCTATATCATCAGTGACGACACGACACACTACTACTGGTGATGTTGGCGATGATGATTGAGAATGCAGCAAAAAAGGTTTTATTTTATACATACAAGGAATACTACAAGAGAACACCTACTAAAGTACCTCAATATTCACCCACAGCTCGAAAGAACACGGACATTGGAGAGAGACCGTGATCATGAGAGAGCAAAAAATATATACATTCAACATAGAGCCACCACACATATAAAAGTATGTACTGTTGAAAAAAAATAAGGCAGCTCTTGTTTCTTCTTTTAAGAAGCCAGCTAAAAAGAGAAGGAAGCTAAAGGGAAAAAAAGTTAAGAAGAAAGGCTCATACCATACACCACCACTGCAATATCTTTCCTTCGTTACTATCATCTCTCTATCCTTTTTTTAAGTTGGCGAACAAAAAAATATGCATGCATATGCCATAGAGCTAGGTATATTATTACATTTATTTTTCTACCTAGGTATATATTATTATTATCCTTTTTCCACAACCAGGCCAAGTCCAAGTTAAACCATGTTCCTATATTATTATACTCTCACAAACAACTGCTACGTAACTTTAATATACGTCATAGAGCCATATCCTTATAGCATCAAACAAACGCACACATTTTTATTTGAAAGAATGCTAATAATGCTAACTTTTGCTAGAGAACTCTGCTTGCTACTATTCTCTCTGCTTGTTTGCAATACACACGTAAATTGTAGCAAAAAAAGGGTTCTTTCTTTATGCTTCTTTTTCTACTTAAGTACGTATAGATCCTGTCTCTGCTAAAACTTCTCCTCTTCACACACATACAATGTGTTATCCTCATCTTTTTTCGCTTTCCTGCTGCTACAGCTCTCCTTCTTACTAATCATGAATCTAGTAGCAGCAACAGCAGCAGCAGTAGTAACCTTTTTTTCTTTCTAAAACATACTTATGTGTGTTGAGTGTTGTATTGCATTGTATGCGTGTGAGAGTATTAAGTTAAACAATAAAAAAATATATATCTTCTACCCGATTATATACCTACTTACTCTCCTCCTGCTTCTGGTTGGTCATCATCGTCACCACACACCACCACCACCGCCACAGTAAGTTTGGTAGTCTGTGTAGTAGTAGCACACAAGCAAAGAGGCAATATACCAATTCTACCATCATACCACCACCACCGCTACTACTACCAAAACTAAACTACCAACACCATTTGCCATTACGATCATCATCGTCATCATCAGAGAAGAACGGACGGCTCTATATAACGAAGCGTAAATGTAATGTATATGATGTCAACCAAAAACCAGCAGCAAAGAAGAAGAGGAATAAGAATACATACATGTCTACCTTCTCCCCACATACATTTTTAACAGCAAAATGTAACAAAATATCTAGAGAGAGACAATATTACACACAAAATATTTATATGTTCCTTTGATTTGATACACTGTTGTGTGGCATTCCTATACATGCCTTCTCTCTATATAATATACACACACACATAAAATATGCAGAGATGCATTATTCCTGTAGATTTTCTCCCTGAATGTGAGCGAGCATTATTATTATCATCATCATCTCATTCCTTTTTTTTCTAATATCATCACTACACAAGATAGAGTGTGAGAGAGAGAAAGATGAAGAAGAAGCCTCACAATAATAATAAATAAGGTATCCTTTAAATAATACATTAGGATTGCATTGCACACAGTACACCAAGCAAACAAAAAATTTTTTCTTACAAAATAATAATATGAATCTCTCTTCTCCATCTCCTCCGTTTCTCTCTTGCTGCTGCTGCTTGTAGCAAGTAGCAGGAGTAGTAGGAGTACTTATACTTCACACTAAGTTTATTTCTTTTGCAAATGATTAGTAAAAAATAGTGGTGGTGGTAGTGTGCTATTGGGAATGCATTGCGTCAATTATATTAAGAGGATGTATTCTTGCTCATCAACAACATCATCGTCATTACCTTATCAGCATCCTCGTCATCATCACACGACACAAGAAGGAGACACTACTACAGCATCAACACGGCAGAAATTACAAACTGGTACTACCACTACTACTAATACTACTACTGATGATGATGAAATGAAGCTCCTCATCACTACTGAACTGGTATGGTAAAATAAATATGCTTTTACTTTGTGTGTGATTTCCTCAAAAAAAAATTTACAATTGAAAGATATTTATATATACCTACTACCCACCTATACCTACCTCTCTATAAAATGTAGTTAGTGTGTGTGTCTATATGGGCATTTTACAAAGTTGACTTATCGCTACTTAAAAGTACTGCTGCTGCTGGGAATATAGAGAAGAGAATCCTTTTCCTCTTTCTTCGCTGTTTCCTTACTCAATCTTGTTTATGATAATACTTTTATATCGTCATCCTCATGATCATCATGGATGGATGGTTATGATCATCTCTCTCCTTGCTTTTCGTCATTCTCCTCCTCAGTAGT
>JAHZMV010000521.1:0-20155 GCA_027743765.1 Coecobrya sp. COE2
ATCCACTGCCCGTTCGAATGAATAAATTCGTAGAAATAACTTGGGAGAGCTTTAATTATGTTTGTTTTAGTGTACTATTGACACTGAAATGAACAATTTATTTATCTGTATTTGAATAACTAATAACAATAGTTTCAAATCAAGAATAATTAATTTTGAATCGTAGCCAGTACTACAACAAGTGGAGAGACTGAAGAGAATCCACCTCTTTGAAGTACCGAGTGCTCAGACTCTAAAGCTAGATTAAATCCTAATTCCAGGGATGTGAGTTGTTTCACCTCCCAGTCCACTTCTCTCCGTGTGATGAGCATGCGGTAGATTGATAAGTTGATGCTGGTGCTTGAATATGGGGCATTACGAAGACTAGTGATGTGCACGAGGGGCTACGAGGGGCTACAGTATCAATCATCAATCCACGCTTCCATGGATCTATGCCGTTCTACTTTAAAAATCGATGGAGGATCAATAAAAAAACTTTTTTGTGTTTTTGTCACTTGCGTATAATTAACAAAACCGACACCATAAAAATTCTACTTTGTTTTGTAGCTTCCAGTATATTTTGGCTTTCGAAAGGATATACTAAATTTCTAAGCATACTTCATAATTTTTTTCTAGCTAGGAGTATAAAATGGCTGAAACAAGATTCATAATTGGCATTGCGCTATTTATACTATTTTGCATTGTAGTCACTTTTCTATACATGTTTGGCTTAAATAAGACAGTACAGTGGCAGATACACAGGTTGCAGACGGAAGATAAATACAATTTAGCCATGAAGTGCAAAAGACGGAAAAGGAAAGCGTCAACTGTTGCCATTGTCGTTGACTACGAAGGGGGTAATAACGTGGACGTGGCAAGATAAAAGGTTGATAAATTATAAGTTGTTACCTCAAGAGATCAATGTTTTATTTGATCATGATAGCATATACCACTTGCACTAATTCAATACTAAACTTCCCACTCGGTTCACCACTGTTGACAGTATAAATATTAGAAGAGGATTGGCGGATGTTCTCTGCAAATAGAATAAAAAGTAAAAGCAATTCCTTCTCGTCTGATTCTTCATGAATGAATAACTATATATTATATACATATGTAAGTATGTAATAATTTAATTTTGACTTTTATAGCATTCAGTGAAATACATATTATGCAAAACTGTTTGTTGCCTTTTGCAGCTTAATATCTTGTTCAAAAAGGGAAACACCAAGCGGAAACAGAAAAGGTAAGTCGTTAGTCTCAGGGGTAAACAAAAGCATCAAGTAAATGACAACGGAAGAGAATTCGGGTAATAAACCTAATTGAAAGGAGGGCATGGCGTAATTAGGATAATGAATTCATTTATTGGATGTAAACATGACAGACTCATGTATGTTGACTCCGTCTTTTTAATCCAGTCTAACTGAAAATAAGGGTTCAGTACTTCTCTAGCTATCATCAATGATACAAAAATCAATTATATAGAAAAGCGGGCAGAAAATGAGGGGAAACCTGTTACTTTCACTTTTGTTCCAATTATTTTTCTTACTTGGAATGCTAGATTACACTTTGGCAAATGTCCCGGAAGAAAAACGTTTGCGTGATGACCTTTTAGGGCTATACAATTGGACAGTAAGACCAGTGAGAAATTTTACGGATCGGTTATACATTTACTTGCGATTTCGATTGGCAAGGGTGGCTGAATTAGTAAGAAATATTTAGTAGATTTTTTAAAAATCAGATATGTTTTTCCACAAGTCCCGGGAACTGACAGTGTATTTCCTCTTATTTTAAAGGATGTCAAAGATCAGGTGCTAACACTACACGTGACAATAGAACAGGAATGGACAGATTATAAATTCAACTGGGATCCTGCCGAGTACGGTGGAATAGTGCAAATCAACTTGCCCTCTGAGAACATTTGGCGTCCAGATTTTCAGCTCTATAATAAGTTTGGCCACTTTGAAATGCTTGGCGAGACTGTGCAGGTTTTTCATGATGGAACAATTAAATGGGTACCTTTCGCCACAGTGCGTACATTTTGTCCCATTGAAGTTCGCTATTACCCATTTGACATCCAAACCTGCTTTCTCAACTTTGGTTCGTGGACCCACGATGGAAATCTTCTTTTCATTACACTAAAGGATTTACCGGAAAGTGGTGTTGGGATTCTTCCCGTGGGTATGGTTCTGAACGATTATTACCCTTCCTCCGAATGGGATCTTTTGGAAATTCCGGCGGAAACCAAATCACGGTATTATGACTGTTGTGTGGAACCTTATCTATGTAAGTACATACATACATTAATCTTGCCATGATTTTGTAATAAATTAGTGTGACCCAGCAATAAATTGATTATTCATAAAAAACAGCAATAAATTTTAATGTGACTCTCCGTCGTCATCCCCATTTCTACTTGGTTAACCTGGTATCGCCTTTGGTGGGACTGAGCTATTTATCCCTGTTAGTCTTTTATTTGCCAGCGGACTCTTGCGAGAAAATTACTTTGTGCGTGTCTCTCCTCACCTGCCAAGTTATGTTTTTGCTTCTGATGATGGACAACATTCCAGTCACTTCGTTGGCTGTGCCGCTTCTCGGAAAAATTATCATCTTCAACATGATCCTCGTGTTCTTTTCCGTATTTTGCACAACCATTGTTCTGAATGTGCACTACCGGAAGCCAACCACTCATACGCTACCTAACTGGGTAAGACGCATTCGATACACAGTAATTCCTAAATTACTTTTATTGGAAGCTCTTCCACTAGTACCACTCGGAGAAAGGGAAGAGGATGGGATGGAAGATTCGGAATCCAAGTTAAAGAAATTTTCACGCTTGTGCAGCTTAAGTCTAATGGAAATTGATCGCAAGTTACAAGCATCTTCTGGTCAGCCTCCGCAGCAATCTTCAAAAGATGAAAAATTTTCATTGACAGATATACGGAAAGCTTATCATAACGTTTGTTATGTGCAAAATTACATGCAACGACAGGAGCTAACCACTTATGTATGTATTTATTCACCTACATAAATGCTAACCATTTACGTTTTCAATTTGAAACCGTTTTACATTTCACTTTTGTTAGGAATGTGAAGATTGGAAATTTCTTGCTTCCGTTCTGGATCGCATTTTTCTCATCCTTTTCAACGTGGCCTTTATTACCGGCACTGCAGTTATTATGATGGATGCAACTGCATTGTATGATCATAGAAAACCTGTTGACAAGACACTGTCCATTATTAAGAGGAATATACAACCAACTGAGCAAGATTATTTATCATTTAATGCATCGCTTGCCGAAGATGAAAAGGAGTTAATGGGAGATAGCCTTGTTTTTGACGAATATGTGCAGTAAAATTGATTTATGCGCTCCCATTAATCACGAAAAAATTCATAAACCGCATTTCCAAAATATGATTTCAATCATTGAATAAACTTTTTAATATTTCTTCCTTTCTCCTCTAAAATTTTGGTTACTTGTTACAAAGATATTCTAAAACTGTTACTATTCGCTCGCACATATAGATAAACTATATGTATGCCTATTTCACTAAATAACTCTTCTTACTACATACTACGAACCGTACTAAAATAATAATTAATAATTAAGCTACCTTTTATATTGGCGCTTTTTAATTATAATACATACGAAACAAGGTACATTATTTGCATGTTACATTATAACTCAGCTACTTGTATCGACACAACCAACATTAACAATAATTGTTATAATAAGTGCATTTTTAGGCAATCAAGTATATTATGTTGTATAATATGCTATTTTAAACCTTAGTTTTAACATTTTAAAAACAAAATTATGTGGATATAAATATCATAATGGCTCATTACTCACTGTTTTATTCTTTCTCTTTGGTAGATAGAGAGCCAAACGTGGAACAATTTTTTAAATAATATTCTCATATAAAGTGAAACAAGAAACAGCATCACTAACTATAATTACTAGTACAATTTAATTACATTTTAAAATCGCGTTTAAAACTGTCGTCTCACACGTACATGATGAAATAATACAAGCTGAATTACTATTGGTTTTAGATAGTCAATTAGGTTACAAAAATATCTGGAAAACTGTTTCGTATAATTATAATGTATACTATTTCGGTATACTAACAAAATTTTATTTCCAAAAAGCAGATTAAGATTCATAATCAACAACAACAGTTTGAATACCTCTTTGTTTTATTTTTTAATAATTACGATTGTAAATAGTCTTGGTAAAATAGTAGGGAAAAATAAGTACAATATTAACAGTTTTTTTGTAGTTTAAATTGGAAAATGGAAATATTAAAATTATTAATATTTCTTTATTTTGTCACTGTACCATATACTTTTGTAAATTTCTACTTGAAAATTTGGCATATTTAGTTTGATTTATAGATTTTTAGAACAATATTACTGTTGAACACACTTGTTGTTTTTAACTGCTCATTATTTGTTTTAAATAATTGCCATCGTAACCTGCGCGATAAAATCAAACAATTTGTATACAACTTTTCCAAAGGTAATTACGATGAAACACAGCCATCAAATGTATATTTAACGTATCCGTTAAATTATAATTAACGCACAACAATCAGCTTTGAAACAGAAAGGTAGACCATAAGTCAGTCCAGTTGTAAATTATCACAACATTTTTATAACCAAACTCTTTTGAATCATGTAAAATATTTCATGTGGAACACTTCATTTCTTCTTGGCGAAAGAGAATTTTATAGTGATTCAATTAATTTAATTGTATTTTTATTTTGTTTATAAATTGTATTTAATCCTGTCAGTTGATTGATTTTGTGTGATTAATTGATTTTTTTTTCTTCAGTTGAAATTCGTTCCGGTTTGTAGCAAAGGTTTGTTTGATAATGACTGGCGATTATGTTGATGATGATGTTGATGACAAAATGGAATGAACTATGTGTCCAAATTTTTTACCATAGCTATTTAAGTACGTTACTGAATTTGTAGTAAGTTGTACGTTAAGTTTTAACTGTGTGAAGAAATTTTTTAACTCTATGCTATGTAATATATACGATAATGTATATATTGTGAACGATGATAAGCACATTTTACGGATAAGCGGTGGTACCCAAAATTAAGCGATAGGGCTAAATATAGTTTTAAGTTTGATGCCTATTATAAGTACTAACGTAACATTACATTAAAGGAATTTATAGTTAAAATACGCATAACGTATGTAAAATTAAGTTATGTTGCAATCTTCTTTTTAGGACACTTTTTTATCCCGCCCATTACTCGGAATGGAATCTGACGAACTAGTAAAAGTATTCGATTTGCCGTTGGCTTTCAAGTGATCAAGAGTATTTTGCGGTAGTCCTTTTTGATAATTATCATTTATGTTTCTATCTTGCTGATTACTTTGCTTTCCAGTAGTTTTACTAGTTTCATTACTACTTTTAATATCAAATCTGTTAAAGAGATCAATCTCAAACTGTTGCATTCCAATGGAAAATTGGGACACTATGACAAAGCTTATTGTGGAGATGAGCACCCAGTAGAATCCAAGTGTGGTGGTGAAAGTGATATAAATTAGGAAGATGGTGAACATTGTCCATGCCACCAGGGCAAAGTACATGGCGTTCCAAGGTCGATCGCATTTGGCGTCCGGAGAAAAGTTTCGATCTGATTCTGGTTTATAGAAGGCTTCAAGAGTGTGTTCCTTCTGTTCCCAGCGTTTTTCACACCAGGATTTGATTGTGGTTTCGTCAGATGGCAGTTCGTTGGAGGTGTATCTAAAAACAACGACAATCAAATAATAATAAGCATGGCTTATGGCTTAAAGAGAGTTTTAATTTATTATTAGGTACCTTTTAATGTGAAAATGCACTTCTTCAGGTACTTTTCCCAAAAGTAAATCAGTCTCGCCTGTGGGTATTGTCTTGGGATACCCCACCGTTATGTCATAAACTGCATCAAGCTGTGAACCTAATCAGAATATATTGTTAGTTAAAACATTTTCTCTCAGAAAAAAATGTAATTACATTAGTTAGAATGCTTACTTTTCTTCATATAATCCACAAGAAACGCAAATCCTGTTGTCCGAGGATGAAGGACGTGCTCATATCTCTGGAGTCCATTTTTATCCGCGAATGAGTGGCTCTTTGCTTTGGTGTTGTCGGAAATGTTTGTTCCTTCGGGGAAAATGAGAATCTGTTCCAAACAAAGATTATTGGTCATTTCCGCTAAAAACTCATCATGTCTGTATGAAAATTGTCTTCAGCTATCTATTCACCTGATACTTATTTCCCAGTGCTTTAAAATAATCTAAACTCCGTTTCAATAACATCTTGTCCTTTTCCCAGTTCCTGTGAATAAACAGGTAACCAGCTAGCTGCAGGCCCCAACCTATGCCAGGTATTAATCGAACATCGGACTTTAGTACAAATTTGCACCGATGGGCAGGTGGCTTTGTGGAGTGAAGTAACGCAGCCCAGAGAAAGAACCAGTCCAAACGATTTCTATGGTTCATTATCAGGATAGCTGCATCCTCAGGGTTAATGGCGTCACCAGAGATGACCACCCGACAGCCCATCATGATTTCCAAAAGACACTATAAAAATCCAAGACGTTTTATTAGTTGTCTCTAGAATTCCTTAAAAATATAACTCTACATAGAATACTATTAGTTAACTTACTGCTGGATATAGTTCCCAACATGATAAAATAATATCGGTCAGTTTCCGGAACAGACGACGATTTATGAAAAGGAGGAATACGAGGGGACAGTATAGATAAAACACAGCCCAAACGATGCTATAAAAATCACATACAAAATCCATTACATTTTTAACATAAAATACGCCCAAGTCAATTTAACGTTTCTTTACTGTTGTGGCATGTCCTTACCAAGAATACCACAGAAGAAAAAAGACGATTCCCTTGATCACTTTCATGTTTCACAGAAATAAATTCACATGCTTTGTGTTTTAAAATGATATATCTTTCGTATTCGTTGATTGTCTTTTCCGTTTCCCGTTATGCTTCGGATTCGTTTTGGCAGTGGAACGTATCGTAGAAATGGAATGTCTGGAAAGGAATGGGTATTTTTTCTTGAAAATTCTTTGTCAGCGATCCCACCAACTAGTTCCTCACACAGTATTGTGCAATGTGTGTCACTGATTGCTTCCCCGCTACATTTTTTAGCCCTATTTCTATTTTCTTTCTTTAGAGCCCATCTTCATTTTTTGTCAATGGTCATCACGCATAATTTCCACCGCTGTTGTAAATCAAAGTGTTCAGTTGAATGTACGGCTTCCATGAAATCCTCACAGTGGAATGACCTAGATTGATTTCTTGAGTAGTAGCGGTATATAATATCTTGAAATGGAGTATTGTTTCTTCTCGAGTTGAGCGATAATAGTGAATAGTGAGGATAATAATGATGCTAGTAGCCCATTTAGCTTCTTAGTTGGTGATAAAAACCAAGATCACGTCATGTCATGAAACGCAGTAGTATATTTTATGACGAGCAACTTATGTAACAAGCTGAACGAAGGTAGGTAGTAGGCAATCCAATAAAGTTGTGTGTGTATGCCGTGTTGCTTTCCGAACAAGTCAAGAGAGAGCTGACGATGAACGTTCCATTTTCACCGTCGTTATTTGCCTCCTCAACAGCTCTGCAAAAATAACAGCATAATACGTGCATAATATCCTATCATCACACCAGGTAATAATAATTACTTCACGTTATTGATTTTTCTCTCGCTCAGTGAGATTTGCACAGGAAGTCATAATTGATGACTGTTGCTGCATATTGTATAGAAAATTCACACCGTTTTTATTGCTTATGTTCGTATATGCAGTTTGAACTATAAATTTTATCACAGTTGTGGAAAATAGTTTCTCCATTCAAATTATTGCATTTTCGTAATTTTCACTTCCTCTTGCCGTTCGTCACATACTTTTTGCTTGTAAACTTAAGTAAGTAAAGTACATAGACATACGACAACAGGTAAAAAACCGTGTATGCACTGCAACACACAGATGACAATGAGATGCTGCTGTGCTATTGATGCCCTGCTAGATTATATACGTGAAAGGGTAAAAGTAAATAAATAATGCATTGCATGTGGAATTGTGGGATTTAAAGTTAGCCCTCTGTAAAAAAACCTACAAAAGGACGAAACGAGTTACACGAGACAGTAGTCAACAGGTACTGGTATAGTTTAGCAGGTTAAAAAATATTTCTGCATCTGTAGACATTACAATGCAAAGAAAAAAGGTACCTACTCTACCTTACTTTAATACCCCGTATTCTTCCTCACAAATTATGTTACCATTGTTTTGTGCATACCTGGCTGGATTGGGTTTCATGAACACCTATTTTCCACGTATGCATAATAGGATGATGGATAAAGTGAAGAAGCATCATCATCAGTTTTTTTCATATCATGAGTACCTGGCTTAACATTATGAATGCAAGGCTTGTTTCAGGTGATGATGCTTCTGCTGATGTTGATTTGGCATTTTATCGATATAACTTGTGTGAACAAGTGAACATGCTTTGTGGTTTTGGCTTTGTGTGCGTGTAGACTATCGTGTTCATATTTTTACTCATGTATGAATGCTTGCCTATAGTATTGAAACTTGCCTACATAGTTACAATAATGCTTGCATTTTCTATGAATGAATTAAGTTAATGATCGAGTTGAATAGAGATGGAACCCAAAGACCTTCCTATTATGTGTACTTGCGTAACATGTGGACCAACTGACCAATTGACATTATTCTGTCTGTGGCATATATGCAATAGTATGTAAATTGTTTTGAAAAAATTTCCATCGCTAGCCATTAAGGCTAAAGGAACGAGTTGACAGAAATGCATGAGAATTTTCTGAGGAGAGTAAAATGTAAACTAGAGCATCGGAACGATTATCTTTCTACACTCTGACGGTAATGATTGATAATGATTGTAACGGTCAGTTATTACATAAAAGATAATAGATGGCCACCCCGTCATAATGAACATAGTCAAACCATTTGATAAATTCGTATTAACCTGCTTACTGGGGGAAATGCGTCTGTTCAAAGTGCAAACTATTTTTAGCGACAATTGCGTACAACCATAAGGAATTATGCGCATATGAAAAATATGATTGCTTATGTAGCAAATTATGAATAAGTAGTGTAGTTTGCTTTGCTTACCATGTCACTGAAAATGTTAACCACGATTCCACTGATGATGACAACAGTTTATTTGACTGTTTTTGCGTGTTATACAGATTCGTAATCACGGTCCACTTCAAAACACTTTGTATATGTGGTAGGTAGATAATCTTACATTATTTTGCACTGTTAGATATTCAGGATAAAAGTACAAAAAATGTTGAGATATTCTTTTGAAACTTAAAGAAAGTGACTAGAGGGACCAGAAGCCATGACTAGAAAAAAATTCGTTGCAAGACGAAGAAAAGATGAGGGTAATCACGTTAAAAATGCAAAGAAAAATATTATATAACAGCAAAATCTGGTCTCCTGTGCTTATTTTCTCCTGTTTTTCCTATTCCTACCGCCTATCAATCTACGTAATACGTTTTTGCTATCTCTGTACATCATCATCATTGCCATCATCATGTTCATTTCAGCTTGTCATTCGATTTCCCATAAAAACCCATGTATAAAATGATGTGAATGTGGAGAGAACACTGAAACCTGGAAGATCTGCTCTTTGCTATTTTTAAACATTACAGGCATACCCAAGGTTACTTCTATTTCTCTCTGTTATCCAGAATATGAGCAAGATGAGATGAGTTCATTCCATTCCAGCAGCAACAGCTCCGCTGCCAAAAGAATTTCAGAGTCTCCAGAGCTCCAGCAGAGCATTGCCAGCAGAGCAGTAGCGAAATTTTCAAGGAGAACACAAAACACATCTCTTCTCTGTACGTCTCAGCAATGTTATGTCTGTGTGTGTCCTTCCTCGTTGTACTCGTCGTCGTCAGGTCATTCATGATCTCATTCACGATACGATGAACATTGAACATCATCATTCTCGTTTCACATCTGAAAGTTCTGTGTGTGAGTGAGCCACGAGTGTGAGTTGGAAATGGAAGTCAGATGAGAATATTGATCCAGCTGAATTGCTGGAAGAGTATCCATTTCCATGATCCACATCATCTCCTTTTCCGAGTTGTGTTTTTTCTATATTTTCTACGTCGAGATGAGTAGAAAAGCATTTAATACGATAATATGAAACTGAATGATATTTATGTAATTTGATCATTATAAAAGGTCTGGCATTATATCACGAAAGGACAATGTCCATGTCCGTAGATAGATACCAATCCAAGGGATCTGCTTTAGAAAAGGAGCAAGAAGAATGGACTACGAACTACAAAGATTGTAAAGTAATTTCGACCTTTTGTGTTGTGATTTGCAAAGTTTGCATGTCTGTAATTTGATGATCATCATCACAATCTTCATCATTGGAATGCATTGAAGCTTGCAAGTTGGATCCAACTACTTCAAGTAGTGTGTGAATGAAGAATAAAATTGATGATTAAATAGCAATTATACATGATAATATGAAGATGATGATGCTGAGAACGTATGCATAGGCACTTTTTTGCGAGCTGGGCACGTTGATATGTCTCGTCTAAAATGTAGGTATTGCCTTTTCCTGGACTGTGATTGGCTGTTGTGCAATTGCATGAGGAATTCTGATAAAACTAGTGGATAGATGAGCAGACACACCTTCTGTTGGTATGCTGTACAGTATTGTATGTAGTGCTTAGCATTTTTTATTAGGTATTCATTCATGAAACATGAAATAGATATATAATATTTTTTGCTCTTGTATTTTATATTGGTTTAGCTAAAAAATAATATGACATTAATTTTTCTGCATTGTTTTTGAATTATTTTATCACTAGAGTATCCATCACATTATTTTTTTACTGTTAAAATCTACATAAGTAATATGCATATATAATTCTTATTAATTTTAACAATTTTTGAACATGTTTAGGTTAAAAATAGTCTGTATCAGTTAATTATTACAGCCATTTCCGTGTAATTCGATTTCAAACTGTTAAAATTTTTAAGTTGCATCAACAACAACAGCATCTAATCATTTTTAAAAGTAAAAAGCTCTGTCGTTTTCTGATTTCCTATAATATGGCGTTTTAAAAGGCATTCTAGTAAAAATAATAATATCTTTTAAAAGTTAATAATTTTATAATATACAATATATATATTTCTTAATGATTTTTATAATGATTATAAAAATTTCTAGTACATTAATATTCATTAGATATTACTATCAAATCCCTGAATATAATATATCTGGAATCGATGATGACTGGGTAAAATAATTAAGATGACTCGTATTAATTTCGTAAATGACAAAATATACAATATAGTAATTGAGTTGAAAAAAAACTATTTAAGTTGTAAGTATTAATAAATTATTTCCGTTAATTATCATTTCATTATGTATTTACTTTGTTCATATGAGAAACGGAAAGGACGAGAAGGGCAAAAGTTCCAATAAAGTACCAAGAAGCTGGGATGGATCTGATTATGTAGTATCGCTTATCTGTAACAATGTAAAATGACAATAATGGCTTTCTCGGTGGGTGACTATTAACATGATATATAATTTTAGTTTACTTGGTGCAGTGCAGCTGCTCAAATAATTTTTACTAATAATCGGTCAAGAAATCAATGCAAATTTGCAAATAAAAACTACGTACAAACGACAGCAAAAAATAAAATAAAACCGAAAAAGGAGGTTAGCGAAAAACACAAAAATGCGCGTAGCTTTTATTCTTTACAAGATATTTATCAGTATTTTTAGTACTACATAATTAATAAAATAATTATAGTAATTTGTATTCAATTTTTTTTCAAATAATATTTGATTTTCTTAATTGTTGGTCCTTTACTTGAGTGTTTTCTTTTGTAAGAGTTTGATACAACAATGACTACATGTTTTGTAATTAGCAATCTTCAAGAAAATGTACAATAAAGTATACAAAAAAAGAGGTTAAAATGCATTTTATTATGTTACTATTATATTTTAAGTACATATTATGTGATTATTTTCCATCGCCAAAAAATTAATTCCTACTACTTGTTTTAATGTTTTTAAGTAACATGCAAACTTAGAAAAAATCTGTGGACGTGATTGTTGAGTCCAGATAATATTTTTGGATTAAGGGGCAAATTAGTAGTTTGTGTTGGATTTGGATTTAATATTTTTAAAACTGGTCTTATCCGCAAGAAGAAGCAAAATAACTAAATCAGCAGCGAGACAGAGAGAGAGAATGCAAGGTGAATGTTCATTTTTTAATGTGGTTGTTTTCATCACCTGTGGCTTTCACTTGATCGGGATGAACTTCCCAGCCACAGCTCCGCTTGACTGCCTCCTTCCATTTCCAATACCGCTCGTCCCTTTCTGCAGAGAAGAAGAGAATGTTAATTGGGGTCATCACTTTGAAAGGGTTATCAAAATCAATCATGTTATCAAAATAAAAAAAATAAAGGCGAAGAAAAGTCGGATGGAAATCTCTTTCGTACCGGAAATCTTCCGACTGCGACCTTGTATGTTGTAATGCAGGAATTTAACCAACACACAACACAAAATTACACATGACCATGACATGGTGTGGAAAAAGAATCTTTTAAAAATAAAAGTATGACTGAAGCTTTTTTAGCCGCTTTTACCTTTCGCTTCTGCTTTAGGCTTAAAAACATCACAGACGATATTGGAGCTGTCCTCGGAGAAAATGTCCCACACATCTATCTAAGATAGTTAAAAAGATTATGAAAAAGATTTTAAAATTACAATTATTGAAATACGACTACATGTCCGTCATTTTACCCTCTTGCGTCTGGTCGCCAGTACGGTGCAAACAGGCCTGAAAATGCGGGAACAAAGTAGACGCCTCCGCTATCCGGCACGCTTTCCGCCATTTCATCAATTTCTTCGTAACTGGAGGCAATACTGAGATTATCACGTAGCCAACGTATGGCAGCACCTGCAACAGCAACGGAACCTTCCAAGGCGTAAACTGCTGGTCTATTTGGTCCTAGTTTGTAGGCAACTGTTGTCACCAGACCGTGATCGGACTGGATTATCTGGAAAAGAATGTGATCGTAAGTATGATTAATAGGTAACTAATACCTCATCATAACTTCATCGCAGGGTTCATCTATTTTGCAGGTTTTTCTCTGTTTTGATGACGGAAAAGAATTGTCAGTTCATGAATAGAAAACGTAATTAGCAATTGAATGCAGTGGTTAGTGTAGCCATTAATTTTTCCATGCTTTACATGCATTTTCAAATCAAATCTCAATAATGGATTATAAGATTACTAAAAGGTTAGAGTTAAGATTTTAACAGTTTAAAGTGGTCAAAAGGTAAGAACCGCAAAAGTTTCAAACAAAAAGCAAAGTGCAAGTGAAGCGAAATCATGAAAAACGTGAAATATTAAAAAATATATAAAAATAGAAAAAGAAAAAAGGACAAGACACTTCCTGCTTCTAATTACATTATCAGAGTCCAAAGAGGAAGAAGAAGGGCTACGGCTACTACGGATTTTTGGACTTGGACCAACCTGTTTGCCAGTGTTGAAAAGTAGAAAGCAACCTGTTCCGTAGGTACATTTAGCTTGGCCGGGTTTGAAACACATTTGTCCCACGAGGGCAGCGTGTTGATCCCCTAAAATCTAGAAAATGAAGCAAAGCTATCAAGAAAATTCAGAATGATAATCTGTCAGAAAAAAAAGTAGTTTCATTTTACCCCTGAAATCGGAACTCCTTGCAAAGAGGTAGACGATATATGACCGTAAATTTCCGATGAGCTACGAATTGTTGGCAGAAGACTTTGTGGAATATGGAAGTAGCTGGAAATATAATGTAGCGCAAAAAATAATTCATGTAATTTACTCCAATTTTGCATTTAACTATTGATTTTCGGTTAAAATTATATCCCGCTTTACATACTCGCATAAGAAAGGATCCCATTCTAAACTGTGGATATTCATCAGCATTGTTCTCGACGCGTTTGTAACGTCAGTTACATGCAAGCCACCAGACTTGCCGCCTGTTAAATTCTAAAGCATAAAGGGGGGAACATTAATAATATCTGTGTTACAAACTGTCATAAATAAATTCTATATAATTTTCACTTTTTTCCAAGGTTTACCCATATCAGCCAGCTATCAACAGTGCCAAAGAGACACCTCTTCTCCTCCACGGCACTCTTCACCGCTGGAATGTTGTCCAAAAGCCATTTCATTTTTAACGCGCTGAAATATGTGCTAACTGGCAAACCACATAAACTCCGAATTCTTTCCGCTTGAGCCTTTTTCGTGGGATTGGAAAGAATTTCGTCCACCTCGTTTGCCGTTCTTGTATCCAACCATACTTGCATCATCAAAAACCAACATATTTTCTGTTATTGCCTCATCATCTCACAGTTTTCTCACGCACGAAATTAATTTGTTTTTCTTTCCACATCTTCCATTATGCATGCAAATTCAACACTCAACACACATACCTATGGCGTTGTACAACGGCTCTCCGCTTAACTTGTCCCACACGACAATAGTCTCACGTTGATTTGTAATACCGATGGCTTTGATGTCTCCGGGATCCACACCGAGTTTCCTCAAATTATCCACCGTTTTGTCGATGCATGTCACGGTGGCGGTGAAAAGAAGGTTGGCATCCTGTTCCACCCATCCCTATTAAGTTTGATGTTCACCGCAACACCAGCAGCAGCACCCGAAGACAAACAAAAGGAAGGAAATGGTGTTAGTTACATAAACAGCCAATAATATTTGTTATGCGATAGGAAGGCATCGAAAACTCTATAGAATTACTGTTGCACAACAAATTACTTTACTCTTCATTGGCCTCTGTCATCATATAATATTCCGGCGAATAGGATTGTAATTTGTAATAATAAAATGCACAACTACCTCTAACACAATTTTATGCAGACAGGTCTGCAAGAGCAGACCACTTGAAAATTGAGTAGCAATTTTATGCCTGTTGTGCCACTTACTTTGGTAATGTCACCATTATTACGTATGTACATAAATAAGTGCGTGCCTAGTGAACACAAAGTTTCAGTCTATTCGCAAGATATAAAATTTATACCGTATATTCCTTAAGGTATATAATTTTGAATGAATGTTGTTACATTTCTTATAATAAAAGTGTAATCAATTTCCAACGCATATATTTTCAAATAAATATCCACATCTTTACTTTTCAGACAGATAAACTCAATTAATGCAATATATGGTCCTGGATTTAATTATCAAGCTGTCTGTTTCTGTAACTAGTACTCCCTGGAACTAGACTGAAACATGTTTTTTCTAATAACAGACATGTGTCTATTATTTTCACGACATCCGACAGAACTATTACCAAGTAGTAGCCTGGTTTTTATGCAAACACACATCCATATAATAATATTAACAGTTTCGCATTTAATGTGTGCTTATTGCTTACCTCTTTTGGACAGTGTCGGGGGATCTCAATTTGATGGTATGTCAACAATTCTGCATTTTCTGCGGCAAATACCTATAAAATCAAAAGAAAAAAGACTATATAGTCATATAAACATACATACATAGAGACTACTAGAATAATAACTTCGGGAAAAGTAAACAGACAGCTATTTTCCATTACATTTTATTATTACCAAGTAATACTTATTATTATTACGTGTGTGGGCTTCTCTTTCTCCGTAGCCTACTTTCTCCAGTGAAACTGTAAATGAAAGCTCATTTGATATAACAAATAGCAAATCTCTACTTTTTCCAATTTTTATGGTTCGTCATGCATAACAAATTGTGATGATTATATGATGATGGCTGTAACATCTCGTCTTGTTCTCTCAACGTCAAGAGAAAATTGAGATATTATGCTTTTTGTTGTACGGATTAAAATGGAAACGTGCCGATGACGCGATATTGGCGAAGAAGCAGTGAAATTTTTTCATCTCATTTTTTAACAGGAGAAAGATCTTTCTTAGAATAATATTTTTGTTTCTGCTGGAATCAAGAAAAGTGAAGAGAGCAAGTGCGAGTTAAGTTAAGAGCAAAGTGCTTTCTCTGGTTTTTTCAGAGAGTTGTTTGCATGCCCATAAGATTAAATGTCTTCAGTCTCCGTCAACAGCAGAAGTTAGGAAAGTGGTTAGAAGGTTATAAATAAACATAGCATATGTCACGGAAAGGCGTCTGTCGCAGGACGCAACAGAGGAGACGGGAAAGATCAAAAAAGTTTTTAATTGAATTTCATCTTTCTTTCTCTCTCTCTCTCTCTCACCCACTCAAGTTGAGTGACTCAACTTGCTTTTATTTGAAAAAAGTAGACTGTTGGATTTTCTGAATTGGAACACGGTAGACATGAAAAAGTAGTTGATTGCGAAAATAAACGCTTTCCAAATTACAAAGTACATAGTACATGGCATGCCTGTCAGTCTCAAGTGAAGTCTGCACCTGAACTCATTACAGAATTTCTTTTTATGAATTTCGGAAAAACTGGAAAGTTTTTGACCTTTTCTACCATCACATCAACGTGATCATCCATCATCATCAACAAAGCCTATAACACTATGTATAACCCACAAGTTTGACATTTACCGAGCCACAAAGCATGAAGACTAAGAAAATGTCGGCCTATAGTCGGAAGACCACACAACCAGCCACCGCCTAAATATCATCACTTTCATCTTTTTTTTCTCGCATCACTTATCTCAATGAACTCCCACTCTCATCATCTCATGGTCATCATCATCAACATCGTTACTATATCCCAAGATATTTTAATTAACTCGTGTTATCTCTGTGTATCCAACCTGCCTTGTATAAATTTCCTTTAAAATTGACTTGTTTTCCCCATAAATAAATAAAATCACTGCATATCTAATTACGATGATGAACCTTTCAACATTTTAATATGTCAACGTGATAACAAAAACATAAGAAACTCAGGCATCGAGATTCACTGAATTTAACTCATTTTTCATATAGTAAAATGCGCCGGTTAATATGATATAGTGATAAAATAACATATTATGCGGTAATGATGATCGTGACGATCAACTAGTCAATTTTTTTCTCTCGCTTCATGATGTCCATTCCAATCATATAATCTGCATCCACTCCTCTCGCTTCTCTAAACCGTTCTCTATCTTCCAAAGCGCGTGTATAAAAAAGTATGGTGCAATATTAACTTTTTTTCATTATCTCTTATCTCAATGATGAATGCATGAGAGCTTATAGTTCAGTTTATATGAGCCGAGGAGAGTAAACATGATCGGAATTATGATAAGGTGATGATAATGAAATATTGGACTGATGAACTCAAGATCAGAAGTAGCAGATCCGCATAATTATTAATATTGCTCGGGTTCGACTTGTGCTCTTATGAATTTGTACTCTATACTGCGCATCCACCTCGCTAGCAATTACGCAATGCAATTATATCCGCAATTACTATCTCCGATTCCAATCAGAATCCTAAAAACTGTCGAGTTAAATACACAACTAACTTGATTTACATTTATATTTTGACATGGACACATGTGATAAATAAATAAAACATGCGTTTTTGATGACATCGTGCAAGGACAATTATGGCCGGATTTTAGCTGATTGATGTGTCTAGTCGAGTTAACCTGTTATGATATGCATATACCTGTTTTTGAATGTTTACAAGAAAAAATAAATCATTATTATTTATTTATTACCAAAAAGCGAGTAGAGCTTGTTCCCAGGTCCAAGGCCCCAACGAGAGCTCCATGCTTGCCAGACGATGTAGGCATTTTAAAAAAAGTTTGGGGAAATATAAAATTAAAATAAAATTTCTTCTAAAAATGTGCACACTTTCTCAGTCAGTCACACATACACTCTCACGACTGATTATAGCACCACACCGCGCCCCGCTATACCATCAAAAAATTGTATAAAATTTTCGGTATAAATTCCTCTGGCAAATGTCAAGACATCTAGCCAGAGTGGTGATGGCAGTGGAAATAACGACGAGAGATGCAGCAGCAGTTGTAGTACGAAACAACTCAAGCGTTTAGCAGTAAACGATTATCATCGTCTTCTCATCATCAAACTCTCATTAATTTACTAATGTAGGTACGCTAGCACTGCAACGCGTCTACTTTTATGCTAATTACTGGAAAAAATCTTCGTTAAAACTGTTTTTTGCTGACAAAAGAAAAGTTGGTTTTTCTTGCTATGAAAGTAAAAGAGTGGAAAAATTCCAAGATGAGGTTCTAATGTAATGGTTAGTATGTATGTATTCACTTTGTGAATCTACAAAAGGACGGACAACAGCAGTCCTGAGAAATAAAAAAAATGTACGGAACAACAACGGCAGCAGTATTTTAGAGTAGCACATGTACATGTGGCCTGGCAATAATAAAAAATAATATGCTTCTTCGGACTCTGCACTGCACACAGAAAAGAAGAAGTAAAAAATGACCAAAAAGTTGATGATGCGCTGCTGCTTGTCGTAGCATAACAAGTCAACTGAGCCAAGCACCTGATCCGTAGTCCAATTTTTGTTAAAAAGACGAACTTATAGTTATATAGCAATAATATGCAATGTCGTGCCAAAGCAAACTGGTATTAAAACATACAGACAGAGAGCAGATTGCTATCAGTGTGTCGGCATCAACTTCGGCTAAATTCGTCCGGTCTCGTGTGTTCATGTCGTTTACGTATAGGCAATAGATAAAGTGGAAAAAATGCCTATACATGCCTGCATGCATGCATGTGGAGAACCTATCAATTATCATTCTTAATACTTCTTCGCAGCATTCAGCACTTTCCATGAAATAGCATTCATAATAAAAATGAAATCAAGCAACAGCACCAAAGGTAAATATCATTGTTGTTTAAATAATATCTCAGTATTGACATACACCTATAATTACATATACGGTTGGTACTATGAAATAATGCGCACAGAATTTTTATTGCTGCTACTACCAAGTCAACTCACATCAAGATACATCATCATCATTAATGCATTTATTACTACACATGGATGGCCTCGCACACTCTTTCATTATCATCATTAGTGATTGACTCCATTTCCACGTTACATTTAGCATGAAGCAATAATAATGTCTCTCTTCTTCTGCAAGACAGCTAATAAGACAAGTCGTGCGTCTACATAAGTAATAATAATAATGATATCTGGTTGGACGGTGCTGTATGGTGTCGCTGGTAGTAAAATTTTGGAAATGAATGGTTAAGAGCCCGGCGAAGAACAACGAGTTTTCTCTAAAGGAATTCAACAAACTATGCAAAACGAGCGTGTCGACGGCCTTGTTCTAACCTCAGCAGATAGGGTGATGACTTTTGCTTGCTGAATTTCCACTTAATATATTTTTGTGGCGATGATGATGACGAGGTTGTATTATTTTAGTGCATATATAGATGCAATACAAGTGTGGCTAGTTGGAAAGGAAAAAAATATGTTTTTGGTAGATCGTTGATTGATGCTGGATTGTGTTTTGTTTCTTTTTTGCTCGTGGAGCTTTTAATGTAACCAGATATATGTAGATATGCTATTAATTTCCAGGGATAGTTTTCCTTTACAATTTTATAGAGTGAAGCATAAAAATGCTTTTAAGCCTTGTTTTCGTATGCCTCATGAAATAATAGTAAGAGTCCATATACCTTAGAATATAGTGGGCAATGAGTTTGTAAACAAGTTTCAAGGTGAACTTTTCAGACAAATTTTAAGAAAAGCTGAAAAGAGTGTGTTCCATCATCAATACTTTTGTACACATTTCTTTATAAATTGTTACAAATATGCTACTATTGGACAAAGCTCGCGAGGTGTAATGCTATGCTACGTCACTTCGTAATGTTTTGAATTGCATGAACATAATTTTTGTCGCTAGTGTGGGGGAAGGTATTGTTGGTTTTCACTGACAGATATAAATTATTTTTTTGCAATGATGGTCAAATGAAGATGTAAATGATTAATTTCGGACTGTGAGTAACTAAACTTACAGAACTCAACTTTGGGGTATTATGAGAACAAGAAAAAGCTAGTCTTCAGTAGGACATTCAATCGTTTTATCAACCAGTACTAAATAAATGACTGTTGGGGTTCCTATTGGACTAATGGGGATGTTCATTAGAATTATTGGAATTG